>WEKY01008174.1:257502-295137 GCA_013390045.1 Picathartes gymnocephalus
AAAAAAAAAGAAAAGAAGGAATAAGAGACTCCAGTGATTCAGAGAAACCCGCTCCAGCTTGTCTTGTTAAAAATAGCTTTAAAGTCACACCAGATTTTTTTGTTTCATTTTTACCAGCATATTCAGACTTGTCCCAAACAGTTTCCTGTTCTTCTCCCATTCAAGTCTATAGAAATTTTGCCTTCAGTATAATCAGAAAATCAGGCATATTCCGTTCTCATAAAGTAATCAGAAAGGCATTAAAGGACACAACCTAGCACCACTGCACATCTCTAAAGTCTCTTTACAGCCATCCTTTTTCAAACTCTGCCCGTGGTAAAGTACAGAACAGATGTCACTGAATTTCTGGGACCCAAACAACACCTCGTGCCAATTCAGCTCATGGATTTGAACAGGATTGGAAGATTAAACTCACGGCGACAGCCCTCAACAGGTCACGCGTGCAGCTCCCCGGGCCCTGCAAGTGGCAGCCGCGGTCTCCAGGAGGAGGGAGCAGCTGCCTCCCGACCCTGAGGCACCAGAGGGCAGCCCGAGGCCCCGGAGCCGGGCCCGGCGCCCTGCCCTGCCAGGGCCGCTCTCAGCCGGCCCCGCTCGGGCCTGCTCCTCCCCAGCCTTCGTGCATCCTCCTTCCCCTGTGCACACACAGAGCCTTCAGCCAATTCCACAACAAACAGGCTGCCTGCTATTTTCAGTGGGAGCCACTGTCATTGCTTGGGCTCACATCAAGGCAATATATTTCTTTATGTTTTTTCCCAATCCCAAGTGTAGGGAAAAAAGAAAGACGTTATCCCCCTTGTAGTTTGTTCAAACTGATGTGCCAGGTCTTACATTAACAAGAGAGAGCTGCATTCTGTCCCAAGGATTTTGCCTGAAGCTCTTCCAAGCTGACCTGTGCAGACAGTGGTGCCTGAGTAACCATAGCAGCACGTTTGAACAATGCCAAATACTTTTGAATGGAGCCTGGAGCTGCTGAGGGACGTGAGGAAGGAGCTGGATCTGCTCTTCCCTGAGACCAAACTGAGAGTGAGGATGGGCAGGTGACAGTGCTGGTACAGCCTCAGAATTCATATGGCAGCACAAGGGAAAATGGGGCCAGACCAGCTCTGGGAGCCTCCTGAATTGTCTGGATTCCTGTGGCCACCACAGTGACCCAACCAGCCAGTGGTGACCACTCTTGCAAAGCCTTTTAGGTGCCACAGTTCCACTCGACCAGAGACCCCCAACAGGCCAGAAGTCTGAAGCACACACTGACAGCTGTGTGCCAGTTACATGAAATTATTCTTGATGCAGAGAGGTATTTACCTGCTGCAATTACCCCTGGAGCTTGAAGTATCTGCAAGACCTTAGAAGCCTCCAAAAAGCTAATTAGTGCACTGCCATAAATAATTTGATCTCTTAGGAGGATATGTATTCTCTACACAGTAAGTAACAGCTTTCTTTAATGGCAAAAAAGAGGATGATTTGCCCATGTATATCTCTATTTTATTATAGGTGTTTATCAACCATTTATAATTCGCCATAAAGAAAGAAGGAAAGCAAAAAAAATTAAAAATAAACCCTGGGCTAAAACACAGCTCATTCCTGTGAGCTACACCATCCCTGGAAAGCAAATCTAGGTCTGTCCTGTTTTGTCAGATACAAATATCTCCCGCAGGGAAATCTCACATAAAATTAAAAATCAGTGCAGATCACTTCTCCCACACCCTTTTGCAGCTGCAGAGACAGAATAAATCTGCACAGGACAATCTCTTCCCAGCTCTGCACCAGGGAGGAGGCAGCTGCCTGCTCTGTGCCCTCTGAAATGGGAGGAAAACTAATTGCTACCTGATACAGGAAAAACAGCCACTCTGGAACCACAGCAGGACAGCACATCAGGATTCCCACTGCAAATGAACAGCCAACACCAAGTAAAATAAAAAAATTAAACAAAAGGAGTTATAAATCCCCTACTTAGCTAGTGTTGTAACCCAGAAATTTTAACATCCTGTTTTTAATACATAAGGTTGCCCTTTAAAGAGGTTTCCTTTCATCTGGTGAGGTCAGCAGAGCAATCTCCAGCAGTGGAGATAAACCTGGGTAACGAACTCTGTTACAGTAACATAAGGATTTAAAGTTACCCATAAGCTGGTTTAAGTGTTTTGAAAGACAAAATGTAAAAGAGCATCTAGTACCTTAAAAACCACTGAGATCCACCTAAGAAATAGCCAGTGTTACTTTTCTGAATACTTATTCTCGAAAAGCACTCCAGAACTGCTGCTGGGAACAGCTTGGTGACATGAAAACCAGGGCAAGCCTCTTGCAAACTCCTTTTAGCACAGAAGAACAGCACACCCAGAGCCACAGAGGCTCCAGCCAGCCCTGTGTGTGGTCAGCTCTGCCCCTGAGACTCAGGACAAGCTGAGAGGCAGCGAGGGAACAAGTGGGTAGCACAGAGACTCAGCATCCTTCCCGTGGCAGGAGCCCCGGGAGCAGCAGGGCCAGGAGCTGAACTCCCTGGGCACACGTTCAGGGAGCCAGTGCAGGTGAAACACCAAAGCATCTCAAATAAATAAAACAATTTCTCTCGCTGGCATCAAGACATCAGGGAGCTTCTGCATTTGAAGCTTTGCCAAAACATCAGCCCAGCCCTCCTGTGGAGAAAGAAATGGCCCCTTGAACTCCTTGTGCAAATTTATACTTTTCTAAGCACAGCCTTTTAGAAACAGCTATAGCCAGGGGGGCAATTAATTCAATTCTTTCCAGAAGATTTTTAGCTCTGAAAAACTCATGTATTATTTAAGCCTCACAGCTAACCATGAACATTATCAGGGTCCAACTTTCTCTTTGTGAAGGGGAAAAAATGATCCAGAGACCTTTTGGTGAAAGATCTCTGGAAAAATCCCACATCAACTTCAAGCCCCACCCAGATTCCTTGGCTACCAAGAGAGACCCTTCATTTCGGGAGGGAGTTTGCAGTGCTTGATCAGCAGGGCCCTTGCTGTGTCTTGCCTCAGATTTCTACAGCAGTATCAAGGGATCATTGTCTGTGGCAGAAGCCTCAGCCAGATCACTACCTCTTTTTAGGGTTTCTGCACTCCTAACAGGATTCAGGATGATGCAATAGAAGGCTGATCTCCCCTCCCAACCTGGGTAACTAAAATCAGCTGGATGAAGAATCCTTACATACAAAGTCAGGTGCCACAAGCAAACAAGAAATAAATCTAATCTGTAGTTACAGCAGCATGTTTTTAGAACAACCATTACCCTGATTGAGAAAGCTCCAGCTTTAACCACCTAATACAACACAGCAGCTTCACTACTGACCTGCTTTTCACCCTGAGGGAAATCAGGTCTCTGAAGCAAAACAAAACCAGCTTCTCCCTGGCAGTCTCATGTATTCACACACTAGGGAAATGTGTGTAAAAATGGGGGTAGAGCTTTGCTGGTCTTCCCTGCATTTCTGAGACCTAAACCAGCAGTTCAGTGAGCAAGTGCAGCCCAGCCAAAATCTGCCTGGATCCAGGAGCTGGTCTCCCATGCACAGGGAATTCCAGAGTCAGAAGTGATCCTCCTCCCCTCACCTACAGACAGCAAGTGTGTAACTGGAGCCTTCAAGCAAACACCAAACACATGAGACAACTACATTTTCTAGTGGCCAGGCAGTGAGTAAAAAAGCTTGTCTTTGAAGAAATATAACTGGATTTAAACACACCAAATGCTCAACTTGTTGTCAGCCAACAGCCAATGCACCAAGGATGTACAGAGAGGATGGTGCAATACAGAGACTGAAGAGCATTCACAGGCAAGCAGCCACTGCAGACCTGGCCAGTCATAGCTCCCAGAATTTTGGCTTGTTGGCATCACTGATATTGCATTTAGGGGTCCCAGCTCTGCCTGGTTTTAAACAAAAACACATTTTCTAGAAATCTGCATTACTGCATGTTCCAAGTGCTGTCACTTAGCTCTCCATAAGTTATTACTTCTGCGCATTCAGAGCAGTTTGGGAACTGAAGACTGTGTTGTCAGCTCCACATTTCATAAACAATATAGATGCTGGAATGTGGTAATGTTTACTCCTGTTTTGCCATCTGCTTATATATTCATATAAAACATGTGACTCCTAGGATATGGAGCAGCAGAATAACAGCCATAGCTTTCCATTCCCAAGATAAAGGTACAAAAATCAACACATCTCTTCTTAATGAAAAGGTACTATTGCAGAAAAGAAAGAATAATATGCATATGTGTATATACATATATATGTTAAAAAATAATGGAAGAAACCCTTTTCAAGGGAATATATACCCCTTAGCTTTGGCTTTCACTAAATAGTCAGTGTCTAAAAAAAAAAAAACCAAAAAAAAAATCTTCCTCCAAAATCCCTACCATCTGAAATACTTAATGAGTAAAAACCAAACCAACCCAACAAAGTATAACCCCCACCATTAACACCTTCCCATGCAGGTGGGGCTTCTTACTCAGGTGCTTATGGCTAAAGGCTGAGTGTGTTTTAATAACTCTCTGAATAAAGATCAACAGGGCCAAGAGAAGTGTAAAGACCTCCCCCAGCCAAGCACTGAACTCAAACACTGAGTTGGTGTTTAAAACAGCAGACCCCACCATATGGGCTCCAGGACATTCAGCAAAGTGTCCAAGACAATTTCACTGTTGCACCTTTAAAGAACAGAGTGAAATCTGTGTAAGTCCAGAGTTTAGCTCCTCCAGCTTACTTTGAAATAAGCTGATAAAGGTGGATGGACTGGAGGGGTGATGCCTCTTCTGGGCACCAGCCCATGGGAGATGAGAATTTTGCACTTCTCCTCACCTCACAACACAGATTCTTTTGATATGAAGTGAGTTTTGTGTTTTGTTTTTTCCTTAGGGCAGGGAAAGTACTGTTGTAGGTTGGGGGTTGTAGGTTAGGTGCAGTGTGTGCACCTAAGCTCTTTGCTTGAAAATTGTGAGTTAAGGCATTTAGGGAATAAAGAAAACTTCTTACAAGACTGTACTTCTACCAGTCTAGAGAGACAGCAGGTTGAGTTCATAGAAGCTATGAAAGAGAATATTCAGTATCTTGTGTGACTATAAAAGAATTAAGAGACTCATTTTACAGTGCATTTTAATTAAAAGTTCATTATAAGAATTTTCTTTTAAGAACAGCATACTACATATTCATGGAAATATGTAACTTTACCCTACAAATGGGACTGTCACCATATTATTCTTACAATTCAAACATATGAAAAATAAAATATGATATTTAGCTTTAGAAATTCCCCCCCCCCTTTAAATATTTTTCTTTTAAATAACAAAAGTATTAACTCTTTCCCAGTACAGTGCATTTGCTATCTGCGAGCCACAAACCAAGTAGTCACATCAATGCCAAGGAAACAGCAACGTTGTTTGCAAAATATTGAGAGAAAATGATAAAAAAATATAGTAGTCAGCCCAGTGCTTACAGAAGAGACAGTCAACAAGAACTGAAAAAGCAGCACATTTTCATATTACACAGGACCATTATAATAACATATAAACCAGTGCAGAAGACTTTTATGCTGGAAAAATAGATAGCAATTCTCAGCAAGCAGAAACTGAACTTTGGCACTTGCTCATAAAAAGGCCTTTCAAAGCAAAACAAAATGGAAATTCACTTAATCACAGCTTGTATATTAAAAAAAGATAAAGACATTGACTGAAGCAAGAGAAACAATAGAGAAAAGTTTACAAGCCAGGTCACTAGGAATTCAGTACATTCAGCCTACAGAAAATACAAGTACAATCTTTCATCCACCCATCTATGCTGGGATCCTGGCAAGCAAAGGACAGGTTTTGGGACAGAACCTCACCTGAAGCACCTCTGCTTCAATGGAGCTGTGCTGATTAAACAGCCCTTTCTTCAAATTGAACTGGTACAATGTGTCTCAAATACATCACCTCTTTATCATAAAATAAGGATTTCTAATCTGCAAATTAAAAAGCAAAAGCCTTGCACTCAGACAGTGGCTGTTCTGCTCCACCCATAGTTGCACCATAACCACTGCAGTGTAAGGATTAAGTGATTTTTTTTTTTTTTAAAAAAGGGCTAAAAAAGAATGGCTTCAATTCGAGGGGGAGACAACAGACTGGAAGGAAGGGTTCACATTTAGCCTGTTAATCCTGGTGCTGTCAGCACTGCACATTATCAGGAACATGAGAGTGAAGTGTGCACAGCTGTTCTCCCTCCCTGCAGAAGAACTGATGGTCTAAGCTCAGGCCCAGCCAAAAGGCTGCTGCAGGCCAAAGCACATTTTTGGATCAGGTCATGAGAAAGCAAGGGCTGCTCTAGCCAAGAAGTGCTCCTTTCGTAGTCAGGCTCGATGCCCCAAACTAGCAGCTATCTTTGCACTGAGGCAGTTTACTCTTTTTTTTTTTATTCTTTCAAGGATTTAAGATAGGGGAAAGGCAAGGAGAGAAATAAGTGCTTTAGATTGCACAGAAGATTGTCCTACTGAAGGGGGCACTTAGATGGGAAGTGATCACAGCTATAAGTCAAGCAGACGCTCCTCACATGTCTCCACAGGCCATTTAGTAGCACCTCCAAACACATCCACGTTGTTATCAACCCAGGGGATGATGTTGCCAGGCATGTTGATGGAGCAGTTGGCAATATTCATGATGTCTTCAGGTTTTAAGACCCTGTCCCATATATTGAACTGGCTCATCTCCCCAACGAAGGCTTGAGTTGCATCAAATCTTCCTCCTACTGTGTCCTTTAGGCACACGAGAGTTAGGATTAGATGAGAAGGTTATTTTGGCATTTTCTTCTTCAAACTTGAAGTCCCTCCTACCCAGCCCCACTGCCAGAGAGAGGTGCAGAGTTAGGTCACAGAGGTGAATAAATTAAAGTTTCTAGAAGGGCTACATTGACCAAGGCATTCTATGGAGCAGTAACAAGCTCCAACCTGAATTGTGTCAAAACAACTGAGGGCAAACATTAGTGCCTGCAAAACACCACAAAAAGGCTGTCCATAACCAACCCTGCCCTGGAGCAGTAGAGCAGGAAGGCAGCTTTAAATTTTGAGGCTAATTTAAGAGCCACTGTGCAAGCTTGGCACAGGACAACTCCAGCAAGAACTGCATAGATGTGTAAGGTTATCCAGGAAGCTTTATGAGTATAGATTAAACCATAACTGCAGCCCTTGCAGGGCCTGTGAGATGTGATCTTTGGGTCTAAGTACACAGGCTTTGGCTGGTTCTAACAAATGAGTGACTCAAACTGCCACTGCATAAGCCTAGAAGAGTTTGCTTGCTCCATTCCCTACCCAAGGACAGAAATCACTCATTTTTGGTGATCACACTGACATGGAACTGATAGCACAGGACAGAACCCAGCACAGTGCAGGCAAATGGCATGACAGAGACAAAGGAAACCTGACAGACACTCAGTAGTGACCTGGAGCATCTGTTCTGCAAACTGTATTAGGATACTGAACTTGCCATTCTGTCATTTATGTCATGGATAAGTATCTACTAAAATCAATATCAAGACAAAACTAATTTTTCATTGCTCCATTGTGAATCTGGGAATCCTGAAGAAAGGCTATTTCCTGCTACTTGGTACAATATTTACTTTTTTTAGTAAACCTATAATATAGGTAGAGAAATAATGTGAAGCCAAGAGCCACACCATTCATAGGCAATTATTTGTGAGATGTTTGCTAGAAAGGCAAGCTTCAAAGTCCTTTGGGGTTTTTCAATATTCTAAAAGGACTTATTCTTAACATTAATATTCCAAATATTAAATAAGTGAAACAAATATACCAGTGTGTGATTTCATGAAGAATTTGTTGCCTTGTTTCAGTCTGATACTGATACAGGACCAAGTGTTTAACAGAAATTCTCACAGCTCTTGTTCATTTGAGGAGTTTTCATTTTCTCTAAACCCTGGAACACCCTGTCATTCACTCACCTGTTCCTGACCCAGGATCAAGACACCTCCAGGTTTAATTGGATGCCAAGGAGCAAGATTCTCCCCAGTGCCAAGCTTCTCTCCATCCTGAAAAGCTTCCCACATTCCATCTCTGGTTGTCCACGTTATACAGATATGATGCCATTTTCCATCACTAATGAAGAGAGGGAGCTGGGCAACCTACAAAAAACAGAATAATGCATGAGGCAACACAAATCTAGCAGTTCAAGGCCAACATGTAAAGAGGAACAGTATTTACTCTGTCCTCAGAAACAAAATCTTTAGAGGCAGGAGTTAGTCCATATCCTACTTTGTCGGATTCCACAGAACCAAAAAAAGACTTAGGTTGGAAAATCCCTCCAAGATCACCGAGTGCAACTATCAGCCCAGCACAGCCAAGGCCACCACTAACCCATGTCCCCAAGTGCCACATCTACACCTCTTTTAAATACCCACAGGGATGGTGACCCCACCACTGCCCTGGGCAGCCTGCTCCAGTGCTTGACAACCCTCTCCATGAAGAAATTTCTCCTCATATCCAATCAAAACTTCCCCTGGCATAACTTGTGTCCATTTCCTCTTCCTGTTGCCTGTTACTTGGGAGAAGAGACCAACCCCTATCCTGCATATTAAACATTTGTTGTTTAAATCTCAGTGCTTAGTGATAACTTCCCATCCAGTGCTCATGTTAAGTTCCTCTTAAAAGCTGGGGTTTGCCAGCACCATTTGTAGTAATAACTTTGACAAACTGATCTGTCTGCTACCAGAACTTGTGGGAATTGTTCCATAGGCCTCACAATAAGGAGGAATTATGCTCCTTTAGGAGTTTGATCTGAAAACTTACTCAAGTCAACACCAGGACACACATGCAGTGCACTATGGAGCAGCTGTGATGTGGAAGAAATAAAAGCCTCACAGAATATTGAAACTACAGACATAATATTGAAGAGAAAAAACATTATTGCTAAAGATAAGCAGACAAGTATGCTTATCTTCCACAAACCATTAAAAATAATTGGTTGTTGATCTGGGAGGATGATAGGACTGTTAGAAGTCCATAATCAGCCACAAGATGAACCACCTGGGTTGTGTAGTAAACACCTGATCCCTCAGAGAGCAGTGAGTTACCAGGAAACGTAACTGAAGGTGGGGAGAAAGGAAGCATTTAGATACTGCTTTAATGACAGTTTCAATGGGTCTTGTTTCCTTCAAACTTGTTTCTGAAGCTTGTCAGAAACCATCAATAGTATGAAGGAGTTGTATCTAAAGTCTGAAAGTTGTATTTAAACTGATGTTCAATTACTAAGCATAATAAAACCAGACCATTACGTGGAGAGCCTTTTGCTCTGTCTTCTGCAAAATTCATTTAACATTTGTAAGTTCTACAATTAGAAAGATAGAAATACTGCAACTGGCTTAGATCTCACAGGTCTTACAACAGCGTGGCTTCAAATTTTGCTTGTGTTTCATAAAACAAAAAAAAAAAACCCCAAGAGCCAAGACCTGCTTGTAACTTCAGACAACACACAAGTGTGTGCACATCTAATGTCAAGCTGCTTGGTCTCAAAATATCTGTACCATTTAACTTCTGTGTCAAGTACTTTTATGAACTTGTAATCAGCAAGTGGACACCAGACAAGCAGACAGCACAACCTCAAAGGCTTCTCTCAGAGGGAAGGAAGGAGTCACTGCAAAGGTACCAAGGCCTTGTTCTGGTTATGTTGACAACGAAGAGTTCATCAAGTCTCACCTTATCATTAATTAGCAGTTCAATGGGATTATTCCCCCATTCTATGAGGACGATTTCATTGGCTTGCCCAGGAACAGCATATGAGAACGGAGTGCCAATTCCAGGAGAAGCACTTGACCTCAGCCACAAGCACACAGTGAAAGCATAGAGCTCTGGCAGAGTCTTCTTGATCTTCCCATACAAGTAGTTTGTGCGAAGAGGAAGGGAGACTTTGAATTCATCAGGTGACTTAAATGCACTGTTACCTAGAATTACATGAAGCAAGAAAAACCTTTAACATTAAGCAAAACAATGTATCAGGCTAAGACTCAACTGATACTGAGAATCTTTGGCTTTCATCACTTTAGAAAGGTACAGAAAAGAAAGTATATTGAAGTAGTATTTACAGAATGTTGATTTTGCTGCACATAAAAATGCAAACAGATTTTATCCACATTGTGGTAATTATTTAGCTTATTTCTGCTCATTTAGAACAAAAGAATAGATGGCAGACAATCTTCATTGCCTAGTTCATGGCTGAAGGCCTCCCTATTTCAAACAATTCCCAGTGGCTTAAAGAATATTTACTGTTAGTAAAATGGATTCTCTGCTATGCTCATTATTAAAGCATCACAGTGCTTCACAACCAGGAATTCCTTCCCTACTCCTGCTAAAGAAGCAGCATCCCTGTGTTAAGATCTCAGGCTAACAAACAGATTAACACTCATTTTCAGCAGCAAATCTGAAATCAGACTACACAGTCCAGAAAGCAGCTACATTCAGTAAAACTGATTTCTGTCCCATCAGCTAAAAAGGACAAGATCTGAACAGTTCAAAGTGATCTGAATTAAAAATGCAATATCAAGCTATGAACTATGGGAAGATTAGACACTTGATTTAATATAAAAGCAGAAATTATTATTTAGCTTTTTCTAAAAGAGGTGATAAACAGTGAGATATTCTGAGACAAGGTCACAAAATTGAGAACCCTTAAGAACAAAACTTTCTGAAGTTGCAATACTCTGTATCACGTAGTCAATGTAGATGCTCATAACTAATTTTCTAGAATTAAGTATTAAGAAATAAATCCCACAAAAGAGAACCCCTCAGTTCTGTAGCAATGTCATCCTCAACTTCTTAGCAGCCTGTTCTAAGTCTCACTTACTTCCTTTGCTCACATTCCTGAAACAAATTCAATCCCCTTGCCAAACTTCACACTCCAGTACAAATGAAAAGCTGTTGTCACAAAAAGCTGCCACAATTCTCATATATATTTTTTAAACCATTGGCATTCTCTCAGTTCCCCTTCTCAGAAGCAACTGAAGAGTTTTGGCTGCATTTTTCATAGAATGAGGAGGTGGGAGAAGAAGAAGCTTCTCTTTTGCTTGAATCTGTCTTGAGGAACTTGAAACCTGAAATGTTCTAAATGGTAAGCAAATAAAAAAAACCAGGGTCTTAGGGTTAATGTGGAACAACTTCCATTAGGCTGCTACAACCAAAGTCTCATAGAAGAAACAGAAACATACCCCATCAAAAGAGCAATTATTTTTGGGCTAGATGGGCAAGAAATATTGTTATTCCCTTTCAGGGATAGAGAAAATAGGTTTAGACATAGTAAATGATCTGTTTGTACCTCCAGCAAAGCTAGGAATCACACGGAAGTCCAGGCACTACTATTTGCAGGATTATACCTCCTGTTTTTACTGCTGCATCATCTCCTGCTGTCAATGGAGACAACCAGTGAAGGAATTAACAGAAAACTTTGGGAACCACAACAGTTGTACAAGCTTTAAACTCTTCTGCTCCACTGGTAACTAAAACAGCTGTTAAAACTACAGTAAAAATCCAAAGCTTAGAGTGTCACCTCAAAAGATTAGTTTTATCCTCTAGTTAGTCTCAGGACAGTGAGGAGCTTATGACACTCTGTTAATTGTGGGGAGGAAATGCTAAACAATACTGCATTTTAAATAAAAGCACAACAGAAATACTATTTTCAAATGAGGCCAGATCAGATATTGTCTGTATTTAATACACAAAAAAAATTCTTAGATCATTATTACCCTCACTTTGATTTGACAGAGGAACCAGAACAGCTAAGCTGTACAGTAATAGAGAACAAATCACACAAGTAAAAGAAAGGCTGTTCTTGGTTCCTGTCCCAAATTCTTCACTTCCCTGGAGACTTAAGACAGCCCTCACTCCCCACATAAAAAAATAAAGGTGGGAACAGGTTATTTTTAGCCTAACTGAATTACACATACTTGTTCTCCCACCACTCTCTGATATGAGTCACATCTTTCAGAGACAAGGACTATCTACACTTGACACATAAGACATTAACAGGCCACTCATTCTCCATAACTTTAGTTGCAGATTAGGCTTTATCTGGGCTCTCAGGAAATACTAAAGGACAGAACCAGTAGAAGATCATCTTCCTCCTTCCCTTTTCCCCTCCTTCACACTTTTTAGTTGAAAGAATAGATACAGTATTACACACATGGGTCCATTAGGCTGCATTTCTAAATCCATGAGATACGCATGTTTGTACCATTTGGAAGGCATGTCCATTAAGCTGCTTTTAAGCAGAGAGTTATTCACCTTGGAAAATCATTTAAGGATTGGGCTGATATTTACTGCCATTCCAGCCCTATACAGTCCACTCTACATGTATACAGTCAATACAGAAAGAGTTCTGTGCTTTAGGTCACTTCCAGCAACATTTGTAATTCAAATAAACAGATTCTACTCAAGCAGAGAGATCTCAGTAATAATTAAGACAAGAATCAGAATGAATGACTAGGATTGCACGAGTGTCCCCCAGTGGACCATGTGTAATCTACTGTAAACTCTGAAGGCTGGAAGTTTAGAATAGGGCATAATTCAAGTATCTGCAGTTACCCAAAGTCATAACCAGCAACAAAAGGAAAGGTCACCATCAATACTTCCAAAGCAGCAGGAAACAAAGCTAGTATAAAATACAATTCATTACATCAAAGGTAGTTGTGCTAATTAAATTTAGCCCCATGACTCTCAGTCCAAATACACGCAGTTCTACTTAAATGTGTGCTTGACATTATGTAGCTATTTACACCCATGCCATACTTATTCCTATCTCCACTTGCCTCCTTATAGATCTTTCCATCCCACAAACACTAAGAGTTTCATCCTAGCCACCCACACATGCCAAATTAAGAGACAGGAAGCCAAAGCCAGGCAACTGCCTGTCAAGCAAGAAGCCTGTGATAAAAGAAAAAAGAGAATCCAAGTATTTGCACTGTCACCTACTATTTAGTCCAGTGCTTTAATGTCTTCCCCTCAAGGCCCACATTTAGTCTACTGCTCCAGAAGGAAGGAGTAAACAAAATTAATCAGCATGGGG
Organism: Picathartes gymnocephalus; assembly: GCA_013390045.1. Classification (NCBI taxonomy): domain Eukaryota; kingdom Metazoa; phylum Chordata; class Aves; order Passeriformes; family Picathartidae; genus Picathartes; species Picathartes gymnocephalus. Next base: position 270,538 of record WEKY01008174.1, read on the forward strand.
AAGTGTTTAGATTCTGAGCAACTACCTTTCTCTAATTCAGACACTCTTTCTAGCAATGCATTCAAGGCTGTCTCTGTCTTCTGCCGGTGAGCTGAGGTCTCGTTGTGAAGCAGAGACTTCTCATCCTCCAGCTCGGCCACTTTGCTCAGGAGTTGGCGCTCCAGGTCCCCGAGCCTCCGCTGAAGCATCTCCCGCAGGTCACTGGGCAGGGCTGCATAGGACACGTTGGCTCGGAGCTGGTGCTTTAGGGCAAAGCACAAGGGAAAAAACATTGTCATTTCTGAAACAAACTGGGAAATGCAGATATGCTCCCAGTTCAAAGGAGGAAAGTAAGATCATGCAGCTGTCCAACAAGTACAGAAGAGGTTCTGCTTTTGTTAGAGGCTTCCAGCACTTCATATGAAGGCGCTTTTGTACACTTAAGTTCAATAAAATGAATGCAAGGAGCAGGTCTGATGCACTTCTATTAGTATGCATACATGTGGCACATCAGTCAATTTTTGTTTTACTTACTGTTAATGACATGGCCAATGTAAGTAAACAGAAAAACTATCAGTTCATTTTTAGATCAAAAATTAAGCTACTTTGAAAGCAGATTTACCAAAGTCGGATGCTCTTCAGATCAACTGTAAATATTAACCAGTGAAAGTATTCTTATTCAAACTGAAGAAAGAGGCACCTCACACTCTCAAACAACACTGATATCTTTAAAGATACTAACAAAACAACATTTCCACCTACCGTGTTATTCTAGTGGAGTTTCTTTTCTACAACCCTAAAAATAATGCTTCAGGAAGACAGCGGTAGTAATAAAAGGATGCAATACTAACAGCTCATTCAAAACTGCACTTGCAAAGCAGCGCTCACAGAACAGCCTTACGGAAGTTACTCGCCATCCTCACATCAGCACTGACTGGAGGACAGCGGGAGCACACGTATGAGGGTGTGAAAAGCAAAACAGCATCAGCACAAATCCTGTGAGAATCCTCTCTACGAAATATTTGCATGAGCAGCACTCAAACCATGGGCACTGTCCAAAGGGTCGTGGAAATCGCTTATAGGTGGGCTCGAACCAAAGCTCTTTCTGTTCAGAGGCGCACAGAATCGGGTTCTTTTTATTCTATGTCAGCCCTGACTAGATCATCTTATCTGCACCATCTGCCCAACACAATCTCCTCATTACCACTGGGCTGTTCGGCACCATATGCCGAGGTCTTACTGCCCAAGACGTCAGCTTTGTACCTCAAACCACATTAAGTCACATCCCCAGAAAGAGAGATTTAGACATTATTAATACAGAAACTAAGCTGGTGACAGGCAGAGAAACTATAATCTTCCCCCCGCCCCCCACGCAGTGGGAGAACACATTCAAGGGCAGCCCCTTAGGGTTTTTACCATTAAAGAGAGGAGATAAATAACCAGGAGAACACGACAAGCCCAACCCAGCGCTCGCCCACGGGGCTGGGCCAGATTGGCTCTATCACCACACGGATGTAGGGCTCTACTCGTGCCCGAAGTGCCCGCTAGACGTGACGCGGCTCCGCTGCCCGGCCCTACCTCCAGGCTCTCCAGCCGGTCCTTCAGGGTCTGCATGGTGCGGCTCAGTTGGTCGATGACCTGCGCCGGGTCCCGCGGCAGGTCGCCCATCGTGTCCTTGCCCTTGCCCACCTCGTTCTTCCACGCCCCCGCGGCGGACTTGCCGTCAGCGCCCTCGCAGCGGCTCAGCTTCCCGGTGAGCTCCCGGATGGCCTCTCGCTGACTCCCGATGGTCTCCTTCTGCTGCAGGACGGTCTCCCGCAGCTGCAGCACCGTGGCTTTGAGCTCCTCCTCGGGGGGCAGCGCGCCGCCCTGCATGGGCACGGGGGGCAGCGGGCAGCCCGCGCCGGCGGCGTCCAGCGGCAGCGAGGTGCACACGAAGCGGCTGCCCGGCGGGCTCTCCTGCTCCCCGGCCGGCGACCCCCGCCCACCCGCAGCTACGGCGAGCAGGAGCCCGGCGGCCACGAGCAGCATCCCGGCTAGCGAGCGGAGCGCCCGCTCGTCGGGGCGGCCGGGGCCGAGCGGCGGTGCCAGGAGCGGATCCCACCGCCCCGTCCCGTCCGTCCCGTCCGTCCCGTCCCGCTCCCCTCACGCCGCTCCTGCGCCCGCCTCCTGCCGTGGCTTTTATGGGCAGCGAGGGCGCGGGGGGCGGGGCCCAGGTCGCGCCGCGCTCGCTGGTTGGCTATGGGCGGCACTGACGTCAGCCGGGGCGGGGCGGCCGGGCTGGGCGGTTCGGGGTCGGGAGCGCTGCGGGACCGGGACCGGGACCGGGACCGGGACCGGGACCGGGACCGGCACCGGCCCGAGCACCGCGGATCGCCCTGGGGACGGAGCTCCTCCCGTGCCCAGCCTGGCCCTCTCGTGTGTCTGCTGACATCCCCTGTCACTTATCCTCACCCCGCGCTCCGCGGTGAAGAGCCCGGCTCCATCCACCTCGATGCTCTCTGCCGAAGCCGCTCCGTCTTGTCAGTGTGTTTCTGGTACTGAGCGGGTCAGAACCGGACCCAGCGTCTCGAGGTGATCCAAGCAGTGCCGAGCAAAGGGATTATCCTTTCCCCTCGACTCGCTGCTTTCACTGCAGCTAGTGCAGCCTGGAGTACGGCCGGCCCGGGCCAGCTCTTTGAGCTACAAGATAATGCCGTCAGAAAAACGAGAAGGGTTCAAGCTATGCATCAGTATTCACATTTATGATGGAGGGGAAAGGAACAGGGACATCTTACTCATTAGAGTACCATAATCGTATTGTTGGACCATAAGACCATTGTGGGTTTAGGTATACTGTTTGTGGCATCCAGTATTTTTAATGCTGATCCCCTTATTTACTTGAGTTACTTTAAATTTATAATCCATGAAGGCTTTTATATGTTCCAAGTGATATACAAACACCGAACAGTTCTTGCAAACTTCTTGTGGATGTGCAATAAAAACTCTTATCTCCACTGGAAAAATTGAGAAACAATTTCTTTATGCATCAGCAGAGGCTGCTCTTAGGACTCCCAAATCTTTGAGCAGAAGTTTTAGAAAGTTTATACATGGAGATGAAATATATTTTGCCATAGGGTGAGTAGCTCCTACTATGAAATACTTAAGTTTTTTAACTATAATGAATAAAAATAAAGAATAAAAAATATATAATTGAAAATAATTTAAGCTTTTTATTTTTTTCAGTCAGCATGAGAACTGCTGTGTTACAGAATGAATTAACAAGTTTCCAGGAGTGTGTACCACAGGGACAGTTAAATCTGATGGTTTCATGGAGTCCAGTTTATTTGTTCAAGTTTTCCAGCAATGTCCTGTTTAAAGGCTCACGAGTCAAAGGCAACTGCAGGCACTGTTCAGCCAGACAAGTGAGATGCAGCTCCTATTGCTTATTCACGGGGAGAGAACACCGGGGGCAGGCAGAGTTCAAAATGCAACCAGAAGCTCCGATTTCTGTCTGAACTCCCTTTGTCTGGAAACCAGGTCTCAGGGGCTGTGCTACTTCCTGGATGAATGAAAACGTACCCACTCGAGTGCAGAGGCTCTGACTAATGCCTGCTTAGATATTTAACTCCTGTCAAGATCAACACCACAGCGTTGCTTTCATCACTTGGCTAAAATTCATCACTTGGTTAAAATTCTGGATGCTGCAGTGAGGACCATGCAAGAGCACCAGGAATATCTCACCTGTCAACACAGGGTCTTTCCAGTCCACATAGGTCAAGGAAATATTAAAGCTTATACAGAATAATGTACCAGAGTTATTGCTCTACATGCAAATTAATCAGTCCCATCTATATTGCATTGCAGCTTGTTTCTCCCAAATTTCATGTGAAGCGGTATGAAAAAAGTGATAAAATAATTGTAAAGCATTGGATTTAACTGGTAGGACAACAGTAGTCAATGGCTTTTATACAGCTTGATTCTATCCTCTATAATATGAATTGTGATGGTGCCCTGTACAAATAACCTCACATTACTTCAAAATAAGCTTCAAACTCCTGGTCTTGGTTTTAAACCCACTTTACAATTCAGAGCTGTTCCCAAACAGGCTTTGACTGAAAGCATGACTGATAAATGCATTGCATCCTTTTAAATTCAAGCAATGTATAGCTTGAAGGTTTTGCTTAATTATAGATAGATTTTTGTCATGATCTCTTATTTTGGCAAGCTGAGGAATAATACAAGCAGCAACAAGCAATAAACATCTGACTTCCAGAGTTCCACAAGGTATATGATGGTAAATTGCTCATGACAACAAAAGTATTGTCCTTTATTACTCTACTGTTTCTTCTTGACAGGGGAGGTCAGTAAAACAGGGAAGAATCCCAACAAAGCCACTCAGAAATGTCAGTTATCACACAATGGGGTATAAATGTGGAGGACACAGAGAAAGACAAGTATTATCCACTGTGCTTCTTAATATCCTTAATATCCTTAATATTTTGCTATGGTACTTCAGTGCTTTCAGAACAAAAAGGAGGTGATTGTCCTGCTCTGCTCTGCTCTGGTGCAGCCTCACCTCCAGTCCTGCGTGCATTTTTGGGCAGCCCAATATAAAAAAGACATTAAACTAACAGAGAGTGTCCGAAGGAGGCCACAAGGATGGGGAAGGGTCTGCAGGGGAGGCTCCAATCTCTGCTCCCTGTGATCAGGGACAGGACCCGAGGCAATGGCTGGAGCTGTGTCAGGGGAGGTTTAGGATGGATATTAGGAAAAGAATTTTCACCCAGAGGGCGTCTGGCACTCAGGCTCCCCAGGGCAATGGTCCCTGCACAAGCCTGACAGAGCTCAAGAAGCTTTTGGACAAAGCTCTAAGAGACAGGGTGGGATGGTAGGGGATTGTAAGGGCTGTCCTGTGCAGGACCAGGAGCTGCATATCAATCATCCCTGCGGGTCCTTTCCAGCTCAGGCTATTCCATGATTCTATTACTCTATGAACCCAAACAACATGAATTACCCCATTTTACCCCACTTCCAGATTCTAAGACCTAAATTTAACACATATAATTATTTATTGAAACACTTCTTGTGACTGTAGGCAGTGTTTTTTCATGTTGAAGGCCATATAAATCTTCATTTTGAGAGACTGGCACAGAGCAGTACATTATCATAAATAATAAATCATTAAAATTCCGAGAAAGTCTACCATTTTTACATCACTACATCACATGCTAAAGCATAAGCTAGCTGAATACTTGATCACCCAAGACGTTTCAAAAAGGATGAGCTTTTCTTCCTTATGACCAAGATGATCAGTTCATAGGCACTGTGATGATATTTCACTGCAGGATAAAAGTTGATTGGGTTAGAGGGGGAAGCACAGAGAGCACAGGCAACTTACAGTTGCATTTGAGAGGTTTTTGAAACTTCTGGCTCTGTGGCTGTCAGGCAGCCTAGTGTGTCAGCAGCCCACAGAATGGATTTTTAATTTTTAATTTAACTTTGACAGTTTCTATTGCCTTCAAAAGGGCTTTATTCTCTTTGGAAGCAGCACTTGCATGCTAGCAGCTATCTGTCTTTGATGCCTAACTGGAGTGTCCAACACCAGAACTTCAGTGTCTGTGTGAAATGCACTGGGATTCTCAATAATATAAAGGGTTTGTATTCAGGATGAAGGTCTGGAATTCAGGGGATCTGACACAGATCTGTGTTAACACACATCTGCCTAGCCACCATCACAATTTTGCAAAAACTTCTAAATAAATTAGGAGACTGTGCCTCATTTTTAAGGAGTATCTTAAGCACGTGAAAGGCACTGTACAAGTGACTTTAGCTGAAAGATTGGCTTCTTATATTTATTGATACTTCAGGTTTGTTCCACTCATTATTATCCAGATGTTCAGTGAAATATTGGCCTAAAATATCTGAAAGGCCTGACATAAGCTAGACCTATAGACAGAGGTTTAGGTCCTTTTTATAGGTGACTTAGAAATTCAGGCCATACTATAACGAGAGTTAAGCATTTAACTGGCTAAAGAAATTTTCAAAAGTGCCAGCTGTCCAACTTTGTCAGTAAGAAGGGATATTAAAAAAAAAAAAAGTCTAATTTCTCTAGCATTTCTCAGATTATAAACTCATACCAGGCAAAATTTGCCTATTCCTGTATGACTGTGCATCACAATGACACTATCTGTATCAGAGCAGTGTTTACATCATCCAGGTTATATTATTTTCTTCTAAGAAAATCCTATTTGGGCAGCCATTTACAACTTCCAGAAGTTGAAAAAATAAATATAATAAATATTTCATTTGTATAATTCCTTAAGCATGTATCACTGTCAAAAACCAGCAATTTCACTTCATCACAAGTTTAGCTATTTACTCTATACCTATAGTACTATTCATCAGCAATGAAGCCTGAAATAACACAAATTTTTCAGTATCTTCTTAGTATGTTTCTTGAAGTAATCAGATATGAACTGACTCTGTATTTACTCCTTAATATCTACTTCTAACTGCATAAAACTCCCCTGGCTACTGATTAGAGAGGTGCCAAGAAGCTGAACTCCAAAATTTTTAAGCATGTTCCAAGAAACTTGGTATCTGGCAAATGTTACTACCAGGAAATTTAGGAGGAAGAGAGGCAATTAACCAGTTACAGGAAAAGACATGAAACTCTGGTTTGCCTACAGAAGCTAAAAGTCTTTTTTCAAGGATTTTTTTTCAACACATTTTAGGTGTTCATTATATTCCCATCTCACACAGTTTTTATGGATAAAATAGAATATTAGAAGAAACCAATCGTTAGGAGACATTCTCCCTTTTTCTTCCCATATCCTAGACTCGTCTATGAAAATCATAAATGAAAAATGTATTCCCTTTAAAGCCAATGGGATTTTTTCCATTGATCTGAATAAATTCAGGATTTCTCTATATCATTTAAATGAATGATACATCACTTTTCTGAGAATCATTAATTTGGATGATCTTCCTTATAGCAAAAGGACAACAAAACTCTCTGTAAAAACTTATTTTGTCAGAGAGATTCACTGCAGGAACTTTCAAAGCACATCAGGTACTTAAAAAGAGAGCTTAGTGCCTCCAGCATTCCCATATGCTGCTGGTGACTAAAGGACAGGAACAGGAGACTTTTTGGAATATACACAAGCTGCCTGTCACCCTGACACTGATCACCAACCAGCAAGACAGAGAGGCAGCCACTGCAGGACCCATTCCCTTCCTGTACTCTACAGACATTTAGCCCAAAATGTCAGGCCTAGAAATACATCTGAGAAGTGAATCAGGTTAGTTATATGCAGCACAAATCCTGAAAGCTTCACCTTTATTACTCTATTATTATTAATGTACATCTCCCTGAAATTGTGTGAATTTTGTCCAATTCCAAGAGCAAGGCAAATCACAGAATTTGGCTAGGGATAGTCTGCATACACATAAAATATATTGCAACGCAGCAAATGCTTTTACATGTTTAGATCTGCATATTGTTTGCTCAAGTTTCTTTTCAAAATTCTAAGTCCACTTAGATCTGGTGTTTTTGAAGAACAAACGCCGCTGTGAAAAGTCCCAATATTGCACTTCTTTCTGCAGCACGTGAGAGGCATTTCCTCTCTGCAGACTCCATTAGCACCACTTCCCACACGGACTGTTGCTCTCAGAGCAGGAGCTGGAACTATCAAACTCCATTGCAGGTGTCTCAGTGCTTTGCCTGGAGCAGGAGAAAGTGCCTCCTGTTACAGCTCCAAATGCTGCAGTGTGGATAATTATTACAGTCCATGCTTTGGGGGGTTTCTAGAGGCAATAAGCTTATGTCAGTCCCTTGAAATCTTTCCAGTTCTGCAAAATTTTAAGTCCAGTAGCAAGTGAATAGTTTCCCTGTGGCTGAATCATTGTCACTGTGGTATCAGAAATGTCTTTTTTCTTTCCATGACACATAAACCACAAATACAGGTTTGTACCAGTCATTCATATCTCTGCATGTGCATGCAAGATGCTCACACACACTCACGGATATATGTCATATTAACTATATTTCTTAATACAGAAATACACCCTGGGATTTAGAGCTAGAATCCACAGAATAGAATGTAATGTACCCACCTTGTGACAAAGGAAGAGAGAAAAGAACACATGAGAGATTAGAAATCCAGGACAAAAGGCAGAACATCTTTCTGTGCCTTTCCATTACAGAACATTACTATAGAAGCAGCCCAGTCTTTCATGTGGGTGAGTTCGTTTCTCAGTTCTGTCAGCAGCAGTGATAACCTTGAGTTCTCCCACCAGGGATTTCCCTTCTCCACTCACTGGTTTTGTGTCTCGCTCTGTGACTGACAATTAGAAATGTTATTATGTCATGACCCACATGACACGTGAAATGCCAAAGCACCAGGTGTTCTGAGATGATGTTAAGTCACCTCAATAGGTTTCATTTCAAGTTCTAATGAGTGTGACAAAGTAATGACTCATGGAGAGGATCCATAAAGTTCTGGTAGGCCAAAGGGGGGAAAAAAGTCATTGTCTGTGGAGGCAGTTTTTGCAAGAAACTAGAATGTGCACAGATGGAAGAAGAGTGACACAGGAAGATTACAAAATAAAGGGTTATATAACTTTAGCTAAGGATTCTGCACCATGCTTCAGACTAAACACCTGGGGCCAGATTTGAGAGTGAATCTGGAAATTAGTTTATTTACACCAGCAGTGAGGTTGTGAAGTATTGGGGCTTCAAGAGCAGCTCCACTATTGACCTGTGCAGGGTATTTCATCCCCTGGCTTGGGTAACGTTATTTGCACTAAGAGGTACTTGAGTGTGAGAGGAGCTAACCACCCCAAAAAATTTTAGATTTTGTCAACCATGCATTTACTTGTCATTTTATTAACTCTATTTGACAAAGCTCCAATCATATTGTAAGTGAGGTAGATCTAAATGATTTTATTTCAATGCTCATAACTGATTTAGCTTACCCCTCCTGCTACTTGCCTGATTCCATTCTGGTTTATCTGTTATCTTTTCATCATTTAAGATGACAAGACCTTTGGGGAAGTAATTGACCATCTTCTATGTGTTTTATAGTACTCAGCTAACTCCCCACTGATATTAAATATAAGTATTGAGTATTGTAATGATGTTATTCCCATCTATATTTTTATTATCTAATATCTAAATTCAGTGATAAATGTAGTTGGTTTTCTCAGTTTGTTTTACACAGTATGCCATCACGAAATGATGTCACAAACTAAATATTTTTCTTTGCAGATCAATGGGTAGTCATTAGAAAACATACACTGAAATAGTAATAATGCAGTGTTAAAATTTTCAGTCCTTTGCATTTAAGTGCTTAGCATCATTTCAGGTATCATTAACCGAGTAACATTAAATTAATTAATGTGTGAAACAGATCCCACTTCAATGTTTTCATTCTCTAAGGCATATCAAAGTTTTGCAGTTGCAAATTACATAGATTTCATTTTCAAATAAAATGGAAAACATTTTGCCTATAAATCCTTAATCTTCAGCCAGTGAAACATATTGTGGACTATGAAAGAGCAGGTTCTACATCCTTACTGTGCTTTAGCCTGTCTGAACAAAGGTCTAATGAGTCTCTGAACAGTGTGAAAAAAATCCCTGGCTGTCTGACTAGCCGACTGTAGGGCAGGAAAAAATCCTATTTGTCTAGGTTTGATTGAAACTTGAGTTAACTGTCAGTGCCCACACAAACCGGAAAAATAGGATTAAAGGCCAAAGAGGTATTAACAGTGGAACTGTCGTACATCTGCTTTGACAGATGATTTTTGCACTTCACAGGTTTAACTAAAGATCATTTTCGCAGCAGTTCTTATGAAGCTAAAGCTCTTCTACATGAAATGATTAAAAAACAACTGAGGGTTAGAGAAATCGAAGCTCTCATAAAATTATCCAGAATGTTACTAGTAGTGACAAGCAAAGTTAAAGCAGGGCACTTACATTTCAAAATAATTAGATGTCTGTACATCAAAATCCAATCAGGCTGTACAATGCTAAGGCCCTTAGTCAGCTATTTTTTCCCTAACTCTGTAAATTATTAATCATACACCAAAATAATTTTTATTTGTGATTGTGGGAGTACAATAATATTTCACAGACTGTGAAAATTATAAGGGTAAAAGTGAGAGAATCACCTTAGCTTGTAACATGTCTTCACCCAAACACCTTCCAAAAATTATGACTCGAAGCCATAAGCTGATGCAGAGTTCTGTTTTAGTCTGGTCCAATGGCAAATAATTCAATACAGAGCCACTGAGCCACCAGAGCCAAATAAGCCAAGGAAGTTCTTTTCCCTTGTTTGATCTGATAACAGGCTTAGTGTCAGAGCTGCTCAAGGAAATGCTACAAATCCAAAAGTGTAAGTTCAAATCCTGATGCTGGGTATTGTGCCAAAGCCCACGCTCAGTCAGAGCAGTGGTAAAAGAGTAGGTGGCTGTTTGAGCTGGGAAGTCAAAGGCACCGGGCACAGTGGAGAGCCACAAGTTACAGATGGGCCTGGCTTGATCTCCCATCACCATGCTGTGGAGAGATGAGTGAAATTCTTAAAACCAGGAGATTTTCATCCCCAATGTATGAATAAATGAAAAATATTGTTTTTTCTGCAAAATAGTATTTACTAACTTGCATCCACATTTAATTTTTAGTGTTGTCATGTCATGCTTACACAAAACATTGTTTATGAATGAAAGCCCATGAAGGGAATATTCTTAAAATAAAGGGAAAAGTAAAGGGAATATTTTTAAAATCTTGTCTGACTCAGTTGCCATTGTGCAAGCCCCACTCAGAACTGTGCTTTATAAAACACTGCTTTGGGCTCAATCACCAGGCCTGTTCTCCATTTGCCAAGCTACAAGGTGCAGTCAATGCAATAGTGATGAAGCCAATTGCTGGGAAAACTAAACCTCTTGGTTAGATTAAAAAACTAACTATTGTTAGAGGCTGTAACATTTCTGTTAAGTTCAAGTGTGGAATTAGTTATCGGTAACTGATTTTTTCTTTTTTCCCTGGAGGGATTTGATACAAATTCTTGATGCTTGGGATCCACAAACACACAGTAAAACCAAATGAGAACAGGTGGAAGCACTGCTGTGGAGAAGGCAAAATGCTCATGCGAATGAGGTACATTACAAATGAGATTTACTCCACAGTTTTCCTCCTGCTGCAGTAAAGGAAAAACTTGTATGAAAATACCATTGCTGACTGCAGCTCTGGGACTCTTCAATAAGAGGATTGATCCTTGCAGTAAGTGGAACTTGGATACAAAAGGATTGCTGAGCAGCAACCAGAGGGCTCCAGATTATGACAAGTAGATTATCCCAGTAAGAACCACTTAAAAAGCAACTGCCATCAAGACCTTTTATCTACAGCACAGCTCTTTGTGGCTTAGAAGTTTGGGCAGATTTTATGAGGTACTTAGTAACACAGAGGAAATAGCACAGATCAAAATTCAGAGTTTTGGCAGGTGTACACACTCACATCAACACTATTCTCCTGAGGCATAGTTTTCATTTTTGCAGGTGCTTATTTTCAATTTGTTCGAAAATCATGGATAGGGCCAAATAGGATACTCAAGTCCAGAGGAACTGTGTAAAAATGGGAGGTGTATTTATCTCTGAACTGTACTCATTCAGACCCAGTGAACACTCAGGTGAGCACAAGCCCCTGAGATGGCATTTCATAAGTCACCACCTCCAGGACAGAGCTGCCTCCTAAGGCCAGTCAGCAATCCTTGTGCCCAAGCTAAAATTCTGACTTATGTGTCTTAGCGTGAGTTCATAACACGGTTTATTTACCACTGCTATTCATTCACAAGTACTCCAGTCTTCTAAAAATAACTCAGTATTTTATATACATTTCTCAGCAGATATTTAATGAACCTAAACACACATCCTAAGAAAAGCAGCACAGCTCCAAGCTCAGCTGGGCTAGGGAAAAGGTCCCTGATTTATCTGAAGCTAGCCTGGAGTATCTGAAAGCTTTTGTTGAGGTTTAAAAATTCAAGCACTACTTAAAAACCACACATGAGAAAATTATTTTGGAATTCTCCATTTCACAGAATACAAACTGAAGCATCCAAGGTGCATCACTGAGCTGTCAGAACGTTCTGCACACACTGCGGAGCAGCCTCTAATTAATCCACTGAGTGCCATTAATCCAGCTGCTGAGAGGGGTGTTCCTGGCATCACAAACAGCACCTGAGCACAGTGATGAGTGTGTGAGATTCCTGGTACCACTTTAATAAGGTATGTTGGTATTTGAAGGCCATTGTATAGCATGTTAAGGGGACATATATTTGCACTTGAGCTTTCTGGAGAACAATTCTCCACGTTTAGCTGACATCCCTTTATACTTCCATTAATTTGTTGGCTCTTCTACACACAGGGCTTACCTGGAATTCATGCTCTACAGGGGATTTCTTTCTTTCTGAGCATTCACTGCTGTCATGCAGTATCAGTTATCTGTCCGCTCTCCTCATCCCCACTGACTTATTCATAGGTCATTTTTAGAATTTTTCCCCATGTTATTAGCATTGTAAGTTTGACACATCTAACTTAATTCTTCAAAGATATGTTCTCTTTTTCTTGTTGATGGGACGAAATTTATAATACCAAGTCTTCCATGTGCATGCTGTATCTTATAGAAAAAATTGTTGTGCTTACAATTCTTATGCCATGATTTTTAGGTAAACATTCCCACTCATAAATGTCTAGGATATTTATGGAAAAAAAATGCATGAGGCACCAACATGGCTAAAACAAGTTCAACTCAACATTCAAACACACTTTTGTTTAAAGTCAATTTAGCGACACATGATATTTCTGAAGCAGTTAAGCTTCTTTATAGTGAAGTCACTCCATTTAATTGCTCAAATCACCTAAAAATTTTCAACTACTTTTCTTATTTAAGGTATATTTCAATAATCCAACCAGTCCTAGTAGGTCCCTGGTTAATACTGCATCAATAACACCTCTGGGTGCTATGTCTGAATAAGCTGCAAGCATATTAAGGCATTACTTTCTGTGGCTTTTGTAATATATTATGCACACAGATGAAAGTGGCAAGGGTTTTAGCCTCTCAGTGAAGCCTCAAGGGGGCAGTTATGGTATAACTACATGGTCTCAACCAGATGGAATTCTTGGGGCTAAAAGACAAAAAAAGCCCACAATTTATTCCAAGCATTATTTCTCAAGTCTATTGCTGCAGGGTTCGAGTGGATCCAGGAAATCATTTTCTAAAGCAGAAGTAAAGGGCCACAAATAAGATTTATTAAGGAGTCCTTCTTTTAATGTGAAATTACATTTTGACAATTTCAATTAATATTACTACCTCAAGAAATCCAGCTAAGGAGGGAGATTCAGGACACTTGTTGCTCTCAAAAATCAGATCTGCAAGTGAAGAAATTTAAATATTTGAAACAAGAAGGAATGTATATCATTGATGGGAGACCAGATCCTTTTATCACCTACACTTGTATCAGGGTGAGAAATTCTCCTGTCACCAGCTTCATATTAGTTCTGAAGAAGCTCAAAGTGAAGCTAAGAATAACACACAAAATTCCATTATAAAAATATATCTGTCTTTGCCTAAAACACTACTGTGATTCCACACCATTTGTAGATTTTTTTTGGTTGAATTTAACTGTACATAGTATCTCTTGACATAAAAAAGCATTTGGATTTGCTGCTTTGGACTTCAGTAAACATAGCTTCACCGAGTTTTTTCATCAATCAGTTCACTCACTTTGCTCTCTAAAATGAATGCGTGGTTTTATTTGGGTTGGTTGTGTCTGCAGAGCTATGTAATCAGTTTCTTATACCCCTGTGAATAAAATTGAAGTTCTCTCTTGTCAACAAGAAGGTGATTAGGGCTTTGAGCATAGAGATAAGCTTATTACAGCAGACATGGAATCTGTTCCCAGTAATGGTTGCACAGTCTGCCCATGCACTTATAACACTTGATAGGTGTTCATCTAATCTCCTGCCAGGGACTGGAGCCAAACATAGGGCAGACATTTTCCTATTATTTAAAACTTTAAGTACATATTAGTAATCTAATTACTATCTACTCAGTGGCACTGAGACAGACTATTAGTCTATGCAAAAGCTGTCTGTATAGAAGAAAATCTAGCAGCTTTCTTTTAAAAATATTTAATGAAATTAAAATGTTCAATAGCCAAACATGGCTGACCTCCTAGGGTCAGGAAGGATCCTGGTTCTGCCTCTGGCTCCGTCCTACATGAATAATGTGTGCTTCCAGCTCTATCCTAGACCCTTGGAGTGTTCCTCAGTAGTTATCTTGCAGCAGACTTACTTTGATAGCTTTCAAACCTATCAAATACGTATTTAATAAAAGTGTTTTTCAGAATATCTGAGTGGAGACGGACAAAAGAAAATGTGTATGAAAATTCTCCCTGATGGCTCCTTTCTGTCACAGCCTGAAGAACATGTACAATTAAAATTCCACACGGAGCTTCAGAGAGGTAATGACTGACTCATCAAACTGTATTTTAAAGTACCCAGAGGGTGAAGCAGAACCAAAGAGGAAAAGGGGGGGAAAAAAAATTGAGAATGAACAGAAAATAGTCAATTAACATCAGATTTTGAATGGTCAAATGATAGGAATTCAGACAGCCTGCAAGTAACTGTTGCCTGGAGAGGTAGTCATAATGTAGAGAGACATTATCCTGGAGGAGAACTAGGAGGTGACTCAACTACACTTCTCTATTCTTGTTTTTCCTTCTCTTACTGCAGGAAATATGATAAAAACGATGACATCCAAATCACTGACAAGAAAAGAATATCCATACAGCAGCAGCAAAAAAAGTGTGTGGGACAGAGGAGTATAGTCCCTAATCCAGACCAATTTTCTCTGTTTGGGCTGCGCAGGATAGCCGGCCACATGCCCTGTACAGTCACTATATGACTAAACAATTTCTGTCTTAACATTCTCATTTTCCTGCTAAATTCCCACAAGTATAAACCTTCAGTCACTTGTATATTGTACTGACATAAATCAAGATTTCCAGCTCTTACTTTCCAGTTCCAAATATGCCTCTGAGATCCTCGTAGCATTTAAAAGGTGTTTTTTCACTGTACACACATTAGCATATTATGAAAGAAATAATTAGCATATCAAATGCTAGAGATCAATTAGCTGCCAAAGCACCAGTCTAGACACAACCGCCTGACACTTGTCATGAAATCAAAGCCAAGCTGGCCAAATGCTGCTGCTCCCTCAGCAGGGCTCCTCAGAACAGCAGCAGGCAATGTTCATTCATTACCCTCTGCACCAGCAGTGCAGAACCTGATTATCATCTGCTCCCATTTACTGCTGCTATTGAGCCAAATCCTAAATGAGTTCACAGACTCGGTGGCTATTGGTTTCTTGTCTATGTCTATTGACTGAGTGGTTTATTCCACAATTACCACTTGGTTCCAGTAATTCCTGCACTTACTTTTGAGGTCTCCTCAGATCCAGCTCAGGAGCTGCCTGCTCTTCAGCCCTCCCCATGCTGGGAAACAGAAAACTGCTGTGGAGAGCCAGGGACACGCTCCTGGTGCACAACAGAGTTCAGCTCCGAAAGTTCTGCTGTGTCAAGACTCTTTGAGGTTTTGAAGGATTCTGAAGAGGATTTAACTTATGATGATGAAACAGGGCTAGAACACTGCACTGCACAAAGTAGAGATCAAATACATTTGCCCTCAAAAGGAGCATAAGAAATTGTGAGCTTCAATGCCTTGGCGAGCTGAGAATGAACAGCCTGAGGCAATACATGTCCAGAGAGCAGCAAATACAGCAAAACAGCAGCCAAGTATCTCATTCTGCAGTCTGAGTATGACCGATTCCTCATGAGATTTTCCTATACCTAAAAAAGAGAGAGGAAATTTCTTTTAAAGGAGATGTGATCAAATCGCTGCTCTAAATTCACTGTACAGTTCTATATCAAATGCCTTCTGACAGCTAAGATTCTCCATTCATCACTGAAGCTTTGTCTTCTTTGAAAAACTTCTTGCACTTTTGCCCTAATCACACTTCCCGTGATACAGACAGCTCAAATACTCATTTACTTCCATGGGACAATAATCTTCAATTTGCCATTATCAAATTTCTATCTGCAGATATTATTTAATGCAGAGTCATATTATACAACCATGCATTCAGGAAAGGAAGGAGATTGACTGGAATTTCATCCATGTTAAAGCAGAGACAATTCAGGAAAGAAATTGTAGACAGTGGTTTAGCAATAGATTTATTCACTTTAAAAAAGGGAAACAATGCAAAAGCTAAAGACTGGTGTGGCTTGGTTTCTTTGTGATTCCCACAAAATATTCTCCAACAAAGCACATTTCTCTTACACCTTTTCACTTCATCTAAAGAATAAACAGCATTTCAGCAGAGAAACCTATCACTGGTTTTATATGCTTTGCTTTGAACTCTATCACAACAGGACAGTGACAGACAATAAAACCTATTTTCTTGTCCTCAACTGGAAGCTACTTCTGAAAATACAAATATTTTGGGAAAATAATTCTGTTTTCACCCTTTATTAAAATGTGCAGTGTTCACAGTTTTATTTTGTGACACGGCAGACCCACCATGCCACATTATCAGAACGCTCTGTAAGTTCAGTGCTAACAGTGGTTATTTCTGCTGTTGACCTACCCTCAGATCTATGCAAAGCAAATACACTACAGCAATTGCCAAGAAAATCCAAGGTTAACTCAATCTTTGCTCCTAAGATTTCACTTTGTGTTTTTTTCTGATAGGCATTACCTTTTCCACTGTTAGAAAAGTCAGTGTCTGTCCCCTAAGTAATTGCTGGAACCTTATACTGTGACTTTCAAAGGAATTATGAAGGAAAGCTAATTCATGCATTTGTCTTGTGCCTAAGGTATACTTACATGAACCTTATACATTCAGAAAGACAAACTTTCTGAGGGAGGGGGTAAAGAACTTCTGAAGGAATCTAAGTCAGTGCATTTTATTTTATTGTTGGAAATGGGGGACAGGTTGGAGGGAAAGGACACATTTTGATTTCACTTATTATGGTAATTTGTGTGGATTTAATGTTATAATTATAATTTGGGCAAGATAAATTCAGAAATATTCTCCTAGTAAGAAAACACATAAACATATTCATAGTTCAGACATTTTAAACAAAATCATCTATTACTTACCAAGAAACTCCTAAACATCTGCATGGAGCTTGTACAAAACACTACAAATTGCTAACGATTCCCTGAATATTCATTTCATTTGTTTGTTTAATTTGCAGCATATGATGTTTTATGCTAGTAATTATATAAAATCAACACTTATGAACACAGATAAAGGGCTTCACAGAACTAGCAGAGAGCATAGTGCTGTGTAACAATGCAATCCCATTTAAAAGCAAAAGAAAAAATACTGGCATAATTTCGGAAACGTAAAGCACTCAGTACAGCTGGAAGAAGCATTTATTATTTATACTCTGGAGGCTTTTCATTCACATTTACCAACATGTTTACCATTTGGAATGAAGATAAATTAGCATGGCAACAGCCAATTTTTTTTTCCCCACAATAAATTTCAAATCCAGTAACATTCAGGTGAACCATTCACATCCTTCCTCCCAAGTGGCTGACAGAGATGTGAGAGGCTTAGTAAGATATGCTTGGATCAGAGTGGTAGATGCTATGTCACATATAGTTTCTGGATTTGGATACATATCTGAGTTAATGCTAGAAATACATTTAAGCTTGCCAAGGCAGGTTGGTGTCATGAATAATGTATTGCATCCTACAACACAGAACCCACCACAGAGGCTTTTATATCTATCCATTTAACTGCTGGTCCAACATACAGAACATGAATTTTTCACATAAAAACCTGTCTGGGGTTTTTGGGCTGTGGGTACATGACAAGTGACTGTTCAGGGCATCATCCTAAGCCAACGGTATAAAAAGTTAAGAAACTTGCACGAAAACACAGTCATTTTAAAATCTGCCTGCATAATTTGTGTTATGTTATGTTTTTATCAGACACAGCAGTAAAATACTTGCACTGCAATTATGGATAGACTCACACAGGAAAAAACATTTCAAGTCACTCTTGAGAGCCATTCAAGTCTTTGCCAGTGGAGAAAGCTGCTGAAAACACTTGTGATCTCAACCAGACAGCCTTCACCTTATTTCACACTGTAAAAATGCAAATTGTCCTGTGACCCTTAAGACAATAGTGGAATACCCACATTTCTATAAAAGAAGGTTATACTATTTGGAACAATTTCTGTATATATATCAGCATATACACAGTTGCCCCCCAACCAGTGATGAGCCTCTACTTCCCAGGCACTTCACTTTGCCCTTAAAGCTCCCTGAATGCTGAGATCTTCTCGTCTTTGCATGGCTCCAATTACCCCACTCTGAGCACATCTAAAATCTAGTTTGCTGAGGGGTTTATTCTCAGCATGTGTTCAAGACATCCTGTGGCCAGAGTAACACAGAGCTGCTAAGGGTTTTTTTCCAAGATAGGGGTGCTTATGTTGATATGTGTATTTGAATAACAGCCTAGAGATCCGAAAATTCTCCCCAGGAGTGGGGGACCCAGATTTCATTTTCTCATTATCCTGGAAGGCTGCAAACCTCATCTTCCACCATCCCAGGGAAGCTCACAGCCTGTGCCTGTTCTGGAGGACAGGCAGCTGCCTCCTTTCCTGTACAGCAACTGCTCTGCAGCACAGAAAGGAATAGGACTCATGGATGAAAGGGGAAAACCAAACATAATGCTATTGCTCATACAAATTATGGAACAGAAATCTAGAACTATTTTACCATTGGCTACTTATGATTCACAAACTATGTGTCAGTTGGTATCAGCTGAAGGGAAAAAGCAAATAACTCTCAGCTAATAACACTGCCAGAGCCAAAACGCGGTCCCAGATTCAGCTAATACTATGTGATCAAAATCCTGTCAATAGAATCTCATGGTGCTGAAGCTTCTAACTTGACAGCAATCTGCCTCCACAAAACCAAACTGCATACACAAAACATGCTGAGTGGGTATGAAACGTTATCTGTTTACTGATTACTGTTGAATAAATTTTAAAAGAAGTAATTGCCTGTTGCGGTGTCCTGTGTTTATGAATATGGTTTGTACCTTTTTCCCCACGCAGCTGTCTATTCCTGTCTCTTGTCAAGTTGTTAGTCCCTCTCCCTGCAAGCTCTGTAAGCACCCCTGCAGCTGTCAATTCCACCCTTCTCCCCACCTCTGTTCTGCAGAATTCTCCCTTCCTTCACTCCCCATTGGTTTGTTCAAATGTTCCCCCTCCCTTTGATTCCTCCCACTGGATTGTACCCTGTGACTCCAGCCTGGGCTCCTCCCCTTTCTTTTCCCTCTTAGCCCTGAGATTCCTCCTCCCCTTGTTAGAAACCCGTGCACGCCCTGGGTCAGGGTCTTTGGTCCCTGGCACCTCCTGAGGAACAGACCCTTTTGGAAGCTATAGCGCAGACCTCCCTCTCCTTCTTGCCTCTGCCGACGCCCTATAGCTTTCAGACTGTCCAGAATCCTGCACCCTCAGCAAGGACTTGTGCCTGCCAGGGTGCACCGGGATGGCCGCTGTCCCAATGCCGTGAGCCCTGGGAAGCTCCAACGGCGTCAATTGCCCTGTCATTTTCTAGCTTTGATGTACTTCAGAAAAAACACTTCAACCTTTCAGGCAGGGGTAAAAAAGAACACTTAATAAGGTGTGGCTTCCACAAATCTGATGAACACAATCCCAAAGCATCTCTTAAAAAGTCAGAGCTTGTACTTTACAGATAACTATGCTCCTGGAGAAATGCCAAATATACTTAGCTGGACAGCAAATCTACAGTGGGCATCAGGGACTAACTTAGGAAAAAGATAGAAAAAATCAAAAGGAATGATGTGTTATAAAGAGAAAACACTCAGTGCCTGCCTTAATTTGCGCTCAGAAACAATTACCCCTTATACCCCTCCATCACATGAACACTGGATGAAAAATTCTGCCTCCAAACGTATTTGTAAACTATATAATATATAAGTGTAATAATAAGTGTATCCTGAAGTGATCAGGAGCTTGCACTGACCCAAGGCACACAGATTTGCTCTGCAGGAAGCAGTGAGCTAGAAAAGAGCTGGGAGAGGCAAGCTGGCACCCTCAGCCTGCTCTGGCACAGCAAACCTGAGTGTGACAACTCCCAACAGAGCTGGGTGGGCCAGCTGGAATGCTCTCACTGGGATGCCTGTTCCCTTCCCTGCACGTGGACTTCCTTCCTCACACCCTGTCTGTGGAGGTACAACCACAAATTTCAGTGAAATTCACTGATCTGGGTTCCCTGGTCTCTTGCTCAGGGGTGTAAGGACAAAGCACTGAATGTTCTGAACATCCTGGAATACGAGAGAAAGGTGTGTGTTCACATTAGGGGATGTAAGAGTTGTGACAGATGCTGGATGATTAATGCACATCAATGCATAGTGGTCCTGAGGGGGAGGGAAGGAGACGGGGTCTGCTTGGCTGATGGTGGAGCTCTTAGGAGTCAGCTTTGAACCTGGGAATAAGTTATGAGCCAAAGTTTTCCAAAATACAATCAATGGAGGGAAGCATGTGGATTAGAAGACTAAAGACAAGTTAAAGTAATGTGTAAAATTGGAATTAACTGCATAAAAACAGGACAACAAGAAGCCAGAACAAGGAGAGCACCTTCTGTAAATAATGTTAAAAATGAGATTGGAGCTTAATAAAGCTGAAACAGGAAACAAGAAAGAATCAATTTAAACTCCCCTATCTGATTTAAGTAATACTGCTGCAAGTTCTTTATTCTTCATTATGCAAACTTCTTTCCATTGATCGGACAAATCTGATTACATGTTTCTAAGCACTCCCCAAGCTGAAATTGAGGTCATTCACAAGATTATTTTCTGCGACTCAAATGATTATTGCATTAAAATAATTCAAAACAATGCAGTGTGGCTATGAACAAGGATATATATTCACTAATGTTAAATCAAAATATTAATAGTAGATGTTGATTATCGGTTTTCAGCAATCCAATTTTATTTTATCTTTGCGAAAAATACGACGCCTCAAAACTTAGTGGAAGTTGCTATGGTACAAAACCAAAAGCTGTCCCTATGCAGAGGAAGATTTCTTCAATATTAGACATGGAGCAGAGCTGGGAAAAGAATTCCTAAAACCTGCAATCTCTCTATGGTACTTTTGACACTACTGCAAGTTACAAGAAATCTTCTTGTCAGGGGACAAAAGGTTCAGGACTGGAATTGCTGCAGGATCATGGGCTGTCACTGAAATTTAAAGCTCCCTTCTGTTCTCTCTCAGGAGTGAGGAGCAGAGGTCACAGCTCAGCTGCTGAGGGTCCCACTGCAGCCATGCTCAACTCTGCCACAATAATGCGCGCCAGGGTCTTAGATCTGTGTAGAATATTTCTCACAGTGAAGGAAAGTGGTTGATTTTCCAGCTCAAGGATTTTTTACCCATCTGTAGGAAAGAATAGGTGTCTGACATGTGTCAGGAGGTCTGTGCCTCTGCCTGTTTCACATTTCAGCTGCAACCACTGTTGACAATCCAGAAGCACAAGTATTTAATGTCAGGTTTCTTCCCTTTCTTCTCCAGAGTTTGTTTTCATTGCCCACAAAAAGGCACCCTGATTGTTAAGATTATGGCAACATAAACCTCCAACATCAGTATTAAAAATCTGTAAATCTACTAATATTCAAATCTATTCCCAAGGGAAAGCAGCAGCTCTGAGAGCCCAATTGAACAGGTGTGCTCTGCTGCATGCCAGGAAAGCCACAAGGTTGTTATGTCACCTCCAAGGGAGCAACAAGTTCTGAGTCCTAAAGCAAGCCCCCAACAATAATCCTTTCTGAGTCAAACTTACTGATGTCAAAACTAATTTAAATCTCTTTACTCCTGCAGAATGCCAACAGGAGACAGACAGCATCTCAGACAAGTCTCAAGATACCATTTTTTCATGTTTATTCAATTTCAGAAAAATTATATACTTCCCCTAAAACAAATTGTTTTGTCAATATTTCAAAAGAGTAAATAGTGTGAGTCATACTGCTCTGAGTCATCCACCTGGATATTGATTTCAGAGAAAATCATACAATACCTGATTAAAGATTATTAATTACTCTTAGAGGATTAATTCTTTATTATAGTACTCAACAGCTTTTGGGAGAACATAAGTCTTGTCAGATCAAATACTCCCACTAACAGAGTGGCAGAAATTGTTAACAACATATTTCTGAGCATGTTTTAAGCTTTGAACTCGATACCACACAAGTTGCTGATTCTAAGAGACAGGAATACCCAGAAGCTACAGGGGAACACCAAACTGAAAAATACTTCCTTGATACTACACTTCTTAGTAAGTCATTATCAATTACTTAGGGTGAAAAGCTACCTAGAGACGGATTCTCAGCCCATGTCATGATGCATTCTTTTAATACAAATATACAATTAAAGCTGATAACGTTTCCAAAAGGATAAGGAAGGACAGAATGGAAAAGAGTGAACAATAACTATAACGTTTGCTTGGTAAACTGGACTCAAAGGGTTCTTCTAAACAGCCAAATACAAGGTTTGTGATGTCAAAATTAAACATCATAATCTCTCACAAAGGGACCTAAAGAATTGTCAGCAGTAACTAACTCAATATGAGCTACCAATTACAAGTTGAACCAGTAACTGAAATTTATTATCTGTGGTTTGCAGAGAAGTGTATTAGATGGTCATTATTCTAAATGTTACTGCTTGTAAAATCCATAAGGAATAAGTGTTGCAGAAATAATTTGTGTTGAGCTTCCCCCATGTAATCTTATAATAAATTACATCAATCATAATGCTGCTGGCTGCCTTTATTGACAGATTTGTAAATTGGAGTTCGTTCTTTGATGTTTCTGCAATTCTAACTTTGATACCTGAAGCATATCAGGAAAAAAAATCTATATTAGACAACTATGGACTTGTCAAGTTTCTCACACTTGATTTAATACAAAGCCTGAATAGGTTTGATCAATGATGTTCTATGCTGGTGCTGGACAAAATTATTAACAACATCACTAGCATTTATATAAATAAACTTTCACCATGTCCCAAGTAAAATTACAAACCTGTAATAATTGAAACTCAGAGAAGCCAACACAATGTCAGCTTGCTGCATTTATTTTATGGCTTCACAGAGCTCATACATCACTTCTTTGTAAACACTCTGTTGGCCTTGATGCAGTGCAGCTTCTCACAGTAGAAAAACAAAAGCATTTTTAATTATCACAATGAGGGGCATAAGTAAGGAAAAATAATGCTATTCATTAAACCCTTCCTAATTGATTTTTACACAGTCTTTTTTAACCTAGTAAAGCACAACCTAAAAGCTAAATAAAACTATTATTATTATTCAATTTTAAGTTTACCAAAGAAGAAAATGCTGCAGAATTTGTATCAAATTAAAGACAGTATGTACAGCTATTTTCTGGCACATTTATGGCATAAATAGAAAGAAACATGGATTAAAAGACCAAGCTCTGCAATTCACAATCTTAAAACAGAGATGGATTGAAGAATTAGGAAAAAAATTTAAAAAGCACTTTCAATCCTTGAAGACTGTGGTCTGGAAGCATCTCTGTGGTAATATTGCATATTATGGTAGATATTTGGAACAAAATGAGTCTGTTCTTTTTCCTGGAAACAGGATACAATGTGCAGTAAAAATGTTTAAAAAGCAGATCAGAGTACTCTCAGTTTCCATTTTAGGAAAAAGATAAAGTAATTTGTTTGCCTCTAATGTCATCTCCACTTTTTCTAATTCTATTAACTGAGCTCTGCCAGAAATTATATACTCATAAACTCACTTATGAGGTGTAAACATTTGTCTTTGCAATAATTCAGCAAACATAGCACGCCAGGTATCTTCAAAGCATTTCTTTTCTCTGTAACTGGATTATAATGGCTAATTTTGTTAAGAACTGATTCCTAAAATAGTGGCATTATCACTGTCAGATGACAAAGATGGCGCAGCACAGAGTGAAGGGAGAGGACACTCAGTGAGGCCCAGTCCACTCTGCAGAGCTTGGAAACATGAAAAATAATTCATTCTTTCTTGGAGAGACCAAAATGTGTTTTCCCAACTGCTGGAATCACTGAAGTTTTGCAGCTTGTTTCACACACCCACCTTTGCTGAAGGATATTTAAGAAGCACTTCTCTAATAAGTTCTAAAAATAAATAGCATGAAGTCTAAAATTACAGCAAAAGATTTTAAGGAAAGGGTACTACAGTACACATCACGTGGTATCAACAAGAAATGTTTAAATCCCATTGAATTCCAGAGAATACTGAGGTATTTCTTTCATTTGAGTAGTTTAAATGAACATATAAAAGGCATGTAAAAAGCATATAGGGGGTATCCTTAAATGGTTTCCTGACAAAGGAAATGATCTTCAACTCCAACATAAAACCTAAATTCCAGATTAGGTTTAATTATAGATTGAATGTGAAAGTTTAGCCTCAAAGAGAAACCATTTCCAATCTTGGGGAAAAAAAAAAAAAAAAAAAAAAAGAAAGAAAAGGGACCAAATTTAA
>WEKY01008181.1:0-48990 GCA_013390045.1 Picathartes gymnocephalus
TATTTGGTATTATTATTTTACATATATGTGGGGAAAGGTTTAGGGGTGATTAGGGTGGTGTTAGGTTGACAGCTGGACTAGATTACTTTGGAGGTATCTTCCAACCTTGATGATTCTTTGATATTTAAATGAAAATTAGAGTTTTTTAAATGAGTAACACAGATCCTAACTGCCATAAGCTCTAAAGCTTTCAGTCATCTCCCTACAGAAAATAGTGTTTAATTGTAAAGAATTTCTGTAAGCTTGCAGGGAGAACATACCGCAAAACCCAAGTGAAATTCTGTATTTCACTGAGATACATATTGTCCTTACACCTCATCTTAAATCTAAAGACAAGCCCAAAGTAAATTTATTAAGATATATTTAATTGAAATGAGAATTTAATGCAAAAATTGTAGGCTTCTGAGATTACAGTTATTCGAGAGTTTGGAGAGTGCAGAGATGTTTTCTTTCTTTTAAATACCTAAGAAGTGTCTTCATCTCATGATTCCACACATATACAGGCATATTCACAGCTGTAGAAATCTCACTGGCCAGTGAAGTTTGTTCAATTGTATCACATGCAATTTATGTTATTCCAAACATGCAAAATATTTTTCCCTCTTAACACAGGGTGACATGACATACATTCTCCCAAGGCATTAGTCTCTCTGATGCTGAGCACTTCAGAATAGCCACAAGCCTTAAGTAGAGCACAAACCTGTGCATCTCACCTCCTTTCGAATTTGTATACTTTAAGCCTTTAGACTTTGTACACTTAAAACCACTTCTAGCTTTTCTTAATTAGCATTGATCAGAAAGGAGCATTACCTCCTGTGTGATTAACCCTTCATTTAGAAACCTAAAATTAGTTGGGCATTCTCGCCCTCTGGGAGATTTCAAAGGCATTCACGGCTATTAACTACTTGGGAAGTTTCAGCATAATTTTGGATATAATACCAAATATCACTGGATCCTTGAAATTCATGATGACATTTCTTTACTTGAACTGTGTAGACTAGATTTCCATTATAAATGCCTGAATCACAATTTAAAAACCTCATCTTGTTCCATTTGGCATACAGGTCATAAAGAGAGATTACCTCTGTAACTCTGCTTCCTTTAAGTTTGGCAGTGGGATTATTCCTTCATTATCTTGAGTGTTTGTAATCATGATCTCAGATTAATGAGAAATAACCAGTGCCACCTCATAGATTGTCTACAGTAGGGCCAGAGTGTGGGATCCCTTCTATTCTAAAAATGCAAGGCCTCCAAAGTCAGTGGGAAAAATTTCAGCTATACTTTCTGAGACAGAGTACTCAAAGTCTGTAAACACATGTGCAGCACCAAACAACTGCAATAAAACCTTCCCTGAAGAAATGAACTGCTTGAGATTCAAAATTGTGGGATTTAGTATGTTTTGTGAGCACTGCCTACTGAACTTCACATTCTGATACTATGTCCTTCACATTTAACTCAAAGTAGTAAGTGCTTCCCATTTAAATATAATAATTTTATTCAGTGAATAAAAATTGAACAGGTGGCAAAATCCTTTGTGCAATATCAGCACAGATGAATAACACATCAGAATGCTTGGTTGTTAATGGCCACCAGATGTCCAGCCAAAGAAAAAGAGACAAAATATTATCAGCTCTGTGGTACTGAAGTTCTGTAAAAAAAACTTAACTGCTCTATCTAATAATGCTAACATCAATCTAAAACAAAAACAAAAACAAATGAAGAAAAAAAAGTAGAAATCTAATATCTAACAGGATCATAACCATTGTTCAGTCTCATAGATTTTTTAATTAGGGGTAAACAGAATTTTCCAATTGTAGGAAACAAGCATATATATGTGTTTCTCTTATAATCAGAAGCAAATTTGAAGTTAGTCTGATGGGCAAGGAACCATTGAAAGGTAGAGAATTCACTTTTATTTACTATTCTTTCTAAATATCTGAGTCACGCATTAAACAATCAACAAATATTTAGACAAAAAAGTTTAAAATGTGATTTTTTAAATTACATCAGACAGAAATACTGTAAAACAATGGGTGATATTTATATAGAGCATCCAGATTTCATAACATCCCAAGAGGCTGTGTGTATAGGACACACTGAAATGCTGTGAAACAGAATATCATTCAGATGAAAGATTTTCCTTTTATTTTCCCACACAGATACAGAAAAAAAAAAAAAAAAAAAGCTCACATCTAAGATATTCAGGTTTTTTCCAGATGTCTAATTATCTAGCTATTAATAACTAAAATGGTCTCTAGAAACTGATACTCTGAAACTGAGAAATTGATTTTGTCTACAGAATTCCAATTTAGATAGTTTGGATGCTCTAACAGGGATGTCATAATAGGCTGAAAACACTGATATTTCTTTACTGTTTTCTGTTCTTTTTTCCTCAAGTAAAGATCTGAAAGCCTCTAGAGTAATACCAAAACCCTGTGTGTTACTCTGCTTGCTATATAACATTAATTCCTACACTTACATATAAATCAGATAGAGGCAGCACTTCAATAACATCCTCTGAGGAGCTCCTCTACTTAATTATATGTGTTTGTAGCCACTGATGTGAAGCTGAATAGGTTCAGCTGTGTGGATTGTGTGTGTTTTCCCTGAAAAAACAAAACTAGAGAATAGTGTCATTTTGCTCTCCGTAGCAGAGTCTGTAAGATAGAGTTAGCTCTTTCTAAAAAACAGTATGATAACATCTTAATTTCACGGGAGACTTTTCCTGAACCAATATTTAATTAGAGCATCTTTACCAACAGATATTTCCCATTCCTTTATTTTCTTATTTTCTTTATATATNGTTTGCTCAGGAATTCAGAATAAAAAAGGATTAAAAACATTTGAGATGGCATGGTTTCCAGATGACCAGTAGGTTAACAACTCTCTTCACTCTTCTCCCCTTCTGAAAGAAAACAGAAATTGATTGGAATTTTCATTTTGTTTCAGTAACTCCCAGAGTTTAACTACAGGAATTTATGAACTTTACATGAGAGGGATAACTGAAAAGATCCAAAATTTTAAATACAGTTTATTCCTTTAATTAATAAATGCTTTTGTATTCTGAAAGATTACCAGAACTGCAAGAAAAAGGAGAAAAATCCACAGTTAAAAATTATGTTGTAACAAGAAGCAGTAAAGTAAGGGTTTTCTTCCAGAGTTTTCTTCTTGAATCCAGCTCAGTTCTCAAGCATCTAACAAAGAAAGTACTTTTACAGCAATAAAGAAATCCTTCATACTCATAAATTCAAGTTACAAGTCTCCCATGAGTTCAATAGCATTTATTCCACACTCAGTTTTAGTATGTTCATACCATAATATTCATTTAATATATACTAGTAATGCAAAAATGAAGTGTATTTTTAGGCTTTCTAAAAAGCATCTTCTCCTGATTTAAAATTAGGTGTATGGAAATTATTTTCAAAAAAGGTATTGCAAGATATGTGATTGTTAATAGGTCAAAATTTTACCTATAAAAGGGTTTTTTTAAAAATATACATCCAAGTAACATGGAAAGAAGACTATGAGAAGGGAGATAAAATGCAGACCTTGCTTTCATTGCAATGTCACTGTAGCAATAAATATATTTTAAGCTCTTTGTTATGCTCAGATTTCTCTGTTTGCAAGTTTATCTGAGTATTCAAACAAATTCTGCTCTTGAAAGTAAATAGTGTATCTTTCGTAGTGGGGAAGTGCTGAAGTGGCAGTGCTGAGGTGGCAAAACTTTGCTGTCCTTAAAAACATAATTACATTAAATGTGAATAGAGTAGTTAAATAGCTAGATAAGCAATGAAGATATAAATCAGATTAAAATTAACAGATAAAACACTGCCTTTCCTGAGACACTTAGCTGAAACCAAGGACCTGAGCATTCCGTGTTTTGAATTGTTCTTTACTGTCTCTTCTACCCGACGTTAGTGAAAAGAAAGACCTTTCTTTAAAGACATAATTTTAAAAATACCCAGTAGGAGTAAACAGACTGTCTAGAATGGAAAAAATCACAATGACTGCAATGATATCTCACCTTCAGAAGCAAGATAAAGTACCAACAACAGTGAAAAGAGGAAAAAGGTGACACACAAAGGCAGCAGGATTTTTGTCTTCCCTGATCCAAGTTCAATCATTCAATTGTGGGGGGGAAAACTGTCAATGGAGAAAATACGCAAAAAGAAAAAAGAAATCTATAGCAGTCAAAATATATCCAGTTTTATCCAAACCAGCATGAATTATACACAATAAAGCCATTTTTTCTCCTGCCTTTGGAGATTAACTTGAAAGAGAATCTGGACGCAGCTAAAGGTACCAACTCCTAAATTCAAGCAAGTTTGAAAAGAAATGACTTGTCAGTCTTCCTTCTCTGTCCTTTCATATCTAATTAAAAATCTTTCACGTAAGTACCTTTTCTTTGGGAACAGTTTGACTTTGACGCTATAAGGATTTAATTTTCTGACTTCAAAGGACTTCACATGCTGACTTGTAATGTAAAGGCTAGTTTTATCCATAAACTACTAATACATCTCATCCACTGAACTTTGAGGATTTATACTTTGTCTTTTGTTATACAAACAGCTGTTTTTTGAAATGGAGCATGACCCGCTTTTGATTAATCTAATGGAGGACATTTTCATTACTTGTAGACTAATTTTAGGGGACTTCAAGGGTCCAGTTTCTCAGCTGCTTAATCTCAGAGAGTTTTCAATGGAAATATGCAAATTTTAAAGATCTGTGGCTATACCTATATATGTAATAGAATTTATTTTTCGCAACAATCTGATTCTAAAGTAGTTATTTATTATAAAAATGTTTTTAAAATAGGACAGAGTTAAAATGAGTAAGATTTAAGATGCAAAATTTGTTATAAATTAGAACATATTTATCTCAACATTTATGTAGCTTTTTATATTTCAGACTTGAATAGCATTAGCTTGTTCTTCCATATGTTTAGAGTTTATGTTAATTATTAGAACAAGCTTCTCTGTAAAAAAGGCTTATATGAAAGTGCTGTAAGTAGCAATACACACAGAAGTATATCTCTTACAGGTAAACAAAAATAAAGTTGGAAAAGTACATTTTGTGTTGTTTTATTCTCATTTTCCTTATCATAGGTTTTGCTGTATAAGTTTACTTACCATTTTCCCAAATTCTGTAAAGGAGGGGGGAACACAGTAATTAGTATGATTATCTATTTTATAAATATCTATATAATTAAACAAAAGTGTAGAAAAAAAAAAAATACACAGAAGAGGTATATTCCCTTCTGATGGTTTTACAGGATAGATTTACCTTTGTACCAGGATCACAGAACCACAGAATATCCTGAGCTGGAAGAGGCCCAGAAGGATAAGCATGTCCAACTTCTAACTTCAAAAAAGGTAACATAAAAGTTAAAACATATGTCTAAGAGCTTTACCCAATTGCTTCTTGAACACTGACAAACTTGGGGTGTTTGTTCCAGTGTTTGAGCATCCTCTCAGTAAAAAAAAAATGTATCTAGTATCTAATCTGAACTTCCAGCTGCAGATTTAAACCATTCCTTCATGTGACCAGACACCAGACAGTAGAGATCAGCAACCCCATCTCTGTCCCCATCATGAGGAAATTGTCCACAACAAGGTCACCCCTCCATCCCCTCCAAATTGAACAAGCCCAGCATCTTCACCCACCCATCCCAAGCCATGTCCTCCACTCCTTTCACCATTGCTGCCCACCTGGGGTCATCACATTATATTTTTATATCCTACTTATATTGTGGAGGCCAAAACTGTGCAGAATACTCCAGCTGAGGCCACAGCAGTGCTGAGGTTTAGCAGGACAACTGCTTCTTTAGACCCATTCTCTTCGCTGTGCTTAAAGCACCCCAGGATATTCTTGGCCCTTTTGGCTACCAGGGAGCATTCATGGTTCATAACGAACTTCCCATCAAGCAAAATCTCCAGATCACTTTCTGCAGGGCTGCATGCCAGTCTCTTGTCCCTCGGTCTATACTTACATCCAGACACCCAGAATTACACTGTCCCATGTGCAGAATCCAGAATTTGTCATTGTTTCATGTGTTTATACTTTGAGGAAAAAGCTAATGCTGCAATTAAGGAGAAACTTGAGAGAAAAGCATTTTCAATTACAGGTCATCCAAAACTATTATTATCAAGCAATTAAAAGCAAATTCTTTGAGTTTTTTCATGCATATATCAATGAGAAAATATTTCTGCACTGAAATCAAAGCTGAGGATTGCATTATTTTGTCAGCCAGACAGCTTCTTCTCCCCAGGGAAAAATTAGTAGTAGATAAAAAATAGGTAATAACACAATGTAGATGGTTGCTTAGAGTAGGAAGCCTTCAGAAACTTTTAGAGTCATTCCTCTTTTAATGCAATGAATATTTTGCTGTGCAACAAACCTTCATTACTCCTGTGGATATGTTAGGAACTTGGGGCATTCTCTGGCTGCAGTTAACCATCCTACTGCCTGGCAACAAAATGGCTAAGCCAAAAGATGATACTTGTAGTACTCTTGAGTGATATTTTTTAAAGGAGCTAGTCAATGAACTGTGTTATGAAAAACAGTCAGAAAATTGCTGTGAGGTAAAAATAAAATAAAAAACCCTGACCAAACCAAACCCATCAACCAACCAACCAAAAAACCCCAAACGTAAGAAGATGAAAGATTCCTTGTGTTCTTGGCTAAGGTTCTTGCTTTCACAGTCCTTGTCAGGAAATGACTACTTCAGATACCATCTACGTCCATAAATGTGGTAGGGGTTACTGCTCAGAGGAATTTGTTTAGTATCTAAAGGCAATAGGGTCTATAGGAGCTTAACCCCAAATGAATCTTTAGACTACAGCATAAGCACTGCAAAAATAATAGCAGAAGAAGGAATTACTTTTCCACTGGGATGAAAATGAGTTTTAGGTTTAATACCTTTCTACAAAACCCAACACGGTGAAGAGAGCATCAAATGGTAACATTCTGGCTATTGAAAACTGAAGCGGCCCTTGATCCCACCCATGCAGCTTCTGTCAGCATTGACATCCAAGATGAGGTAGGCCAGATACAAGTGAAGATAGGCAAGTTACTGCTTACACGTTCTTTAGGAAAATCTGATAAACTGAAAGAGTAATGTAAAGCATAATGTAAGGGTTTGGAATATCTTAAGATGTCAAATATGACAGAAAGCCCTCGACAGAATGTTATTTTCATTCTTTCTTATTTTGCCTTTTTGTTAAAGATAAAAAAGGGCTCTATTCTACAACTGTAAGGTGAAATTGACAATTTGGGTTCTTATGCTGAATGTAACTATTGAGTTCATCTTTAATTTTAGAAAAAGTTATGCACCTCTGAGATTTACTAGGCATTAGAACTAGATTTTTAAAAACACAGAAGAAACTGAAGTGACTTGCATTTCTTCACTCTTTTAGGAAGAACATGACAGGGCCTCATATACCTTGAATTACGAGACTCATAAACACTGAGTAATTTTTGCCTAAAATGTCTTTTTTGGCAGAAGAGATGGGATTGTACCTTCATTCGTAAAGCAGTTGATGCTTTTATCCCCATTTCGTCTGTTTAGCCCAGAAATAAGTTTTGCACCTTTAAGACTGGATCTGAGAGCAAAGGGGGTAGAAGGAGAGACAAGCGGGGGAATATCTGAGGCAGTTGTTTTCAAAACATAGAGGTAACACCTTCAGCATTCCTGCTCCTGGACTCTGGGTTGTCTGCACAGACAGCGGAGAGCTCTCTTTTGTTTTTTTCCTTTTTTTTGCTTTTTGGCTAGTTTTTACTTTTAATTAGCTGAGGCTAAAGGTTTTTTAGGACTGTTCTGCTGTTGTTCAATCCGGGGACACCAGGACCATTGCCCGGGGCGGGGGGCTCCCCCCAAGCTGCGCTGCAGCTGGGGCGCCGGGCCCAAGCCTCGGAGAGAGAGAGAGAAACTTGGGCCTGGAGAGACTGAGACTGAGAGACTGAGAGAAAAACCGAGGACACACCCATGGAAAAGACTGTCTGAATTTGCCATCTCTTCAGAATGGCAAGAAGTTTTATTGTGTAGTATTGTTCATTCTTTATGCTTGTGGGTGTTTTACTTGTTAAATAAATAGTTTTTT
This sequence comes from Picathartes gymnocephalus, assembly GCA_013390045.1. Classification (NCBI taxonomy): domain Eukaryota; kingdom Metazoa; phylum Chordata; class Aves; order Passeriformes; family Picathartidae; genus Picathartes; species Picathartes gymnocephalus. Next base: position 8,100 of record WEKY01008181.1, read on the forward strand.
CCACTTTTCTCCAAGGAAATCTATTTCCCGAACCAGCTGGGGGGAGGGGTGGCTTGGATCTGCTTTTCTGGAGGGATCCCCTTCAGAGATTTCCTCCCAGATTTACCCTAAACCAGGACAAAGTTTGATGGAAATAGTGAAATGCCTCACAAGGATTCTGCTGCCCAGCACGATTCTCAACCCAAAGGCACTCAAACCCATAATATCATCCTCTGATGACTGTCCTAGACATTTGTTTGCATATGATTCTGCTCCACTCTTCCATATAAAGTTTGCTGTACTGCAAAAAAAAAGAAAAAAAAATAAAATATTGTATAAGAATAATCATTGTATCAGAGGAAAGGAACACAAAGTTTGTCAGTCTCCTTTTAATATCTAGCCTGATAACACACAGGGCTAAGAACTAGATTCCCATAGAGCACACTGATATTAGCATGTAGTGTTGTATCAGGATTATGGCTGTGAAGTGAAACCCTCCACTGGCTCCATTGGTTCATCCCTGGAGCCATCCCTGGCACATGAGCTGGGTTCCTTTTGACTCACTCTAAAGATCTGCTCCTGTTCTGCTGTACTGCTTGCTAATGAAGACATAGACAAATGCAACTCAAAAGCCAGATTAAATATTTATTTGGAGAATAGCTTTAATTCCAGCCTTTTAGGGAGGAAATTCCCTTAGAGATGGAAGGTGTGTGTTTGAATTTCTCAAGACGAGGAGTGCTTAATCTGAATTCCTTTACAGCCTTACTCACTCTTACACTTCCCTTGTAAAAGGAAAGCAGCCCTTCTTCAAAGGAAAGCAGTGGGGAATATTGTGTTTCAGTGAAATTTAACTCTGCTGGTTTGCCCTGGTATCTTACTCCTCCCTCCACAAGAGACACAGCAGAGCCAAAGCATCGCCGTACAAGGCCACATCAAAGGTCCTCACAGCCCAACATCCTGTCCCCAACAGAAGCCCATAGGAAATGCCTTGGGAAGGATATAATTATAGGACAGAAAGTAGTTCTTTACTCACTCAAAGCTATTTCATTCCTTTGATCATTATTACTGCCCTTTCCTGAACACTTTGAAGGTGTAATACTTTTGAGGAGGTAGAAAACAAGAATGGCACAGAGTATAATAGATATTAGTGTCCCCTGATTTGAAATGAAAACTTAGGGGTATTTTTATCATGACTCTTTTCCTTATAATTCTTAATATCCTATCTGCTTCCAACTGCTACTGGACATGGAGTTTTTCAAAAACTATTTATTACAATACTAAGATCAGATTCCCAAATGGGTGGTTAAACAGCTGCACAGGTAAAGTTAGGTTTTGGAGTGGGAGTTCTCTTTACATAATTTCACACTCATCTCCATTGACTTTCTTCTGCCATTTTATCCCCAGATAACTCAGGCAGCCCTTTCACTGGTTCTCACAGGTTTGCTCTTACTTTGAATACTTTACATTGTTAGGACACCTTTTCACCTTATTTCCCATATTATTTCCCAAATAATAGGTGAATATTCTGAATAGCATAGGCTCAGTGCAAATCTCTCTTGGAAAATACTAACATTTATTCCTATGTTTATTTTACAGGTTTGTATGCTATTACTTACCCAGGTAAAAATCTTCACTCTCAATCCAAGAATCTCATGTTTGTATCTTTTAGTAGCTCCCACCAAGACAACATTCATTGCTTTACCTTCTTTCTTAAGATTAAACCATTCTTAAAGTCTATGCATGGATGCAGAATTTTGGGCATTGAAAATAATTTAAGAACTGGCTGTAGACATAGCTGAAGTAATAAACTGTGTTTGTCACCAGACCTAAGTCATTTTTACTAAGGGCAAAAACCTGGAAGCACAGCTGGTGACTGCTGCCATCACAGGTTGCTGAGGAAGCAAGAGAACAGAACAGAAACTGTGTTGGGCTAGGAGCAAGCAGAGTTGTCTATCAGTGGCAATATAATTCATGCCAGGGATAGATTGCTCTGAGCTTGCTTCTGATTCATCTCTTAGAGGTCCCACTACCAGTTGGACTAGATGATCCTTGTAGGTTTCTTCCAACTGAAATTATTCTATTCTATTCTATTCTATGCTATGCTATGCTATGCTATGCTACGCTATGCGATGCTATTCTGTTCTCCCTTAGTGGTCACACCACACATTATTGTGTCAATGCAGCAAAGAACTGAGGCCAAATTCCTTGGCAGAAAAATTTAATTTTATTCAATCTGCCTATGACTTTCAAGCTACATGTGAGTCCACAAGAAAAAAAAAAAAAGGGAAATATTGACTCTGGCTTCACTTTTGGCATTTGTCAAACTTGTCTGTCCAGACATCTCATGTCAGCCTTTTGCAAAAGACTAACAGAGTCTCTCAGTTTATCTAGACAGCTCAGTATTATCAGAACAAACTCCATTTCCTACCTGTGCTTCTGAAATTTCATTTGGCTTGACTACAAATCCTTTTCTGCAAGAGTACACATCAGAAAATAAAGGGTTCAGGAAAAGCCAGAATCCCTGGAGAATTCAGTTTGGTTCAAATATAAAATAATACTTGGGATCTTAACATGGTATTAAACTAAAAATAGTTTTCCAGTCCTCCATGCAGAAAGGATTTTTTATTTCAGAAATACAGAGTTGTTTAGTCACGTAATTTTCGAGAGCATCCAGTCTCATCAGTACTACAGTTCACTAGTATCTAACTTGCCTGTCAGACTGTATCATAATCATCAAGAGCATCTGCTACCAAACTGCACAGAGAGAGCTACAGATTTAATCAACAGGTGTTTATTCAATGCTGAATTTATTTAAAAGGTATTCTGTTATCAATTGATATGCTTCCAGCAACACCAAGATGTTTCATGAATAAAAAATATCAGGCACTTAATGAGATTTTTTTTCTATAACAGGTGAGAAGACTATGAAACAGGTCAAATTCACTCCTTGGCAACGCTGTTTAAAAAGTTTTCGTAGCAAATACCCAAAACCAAGGCAACAGAAGTTGTATCTCCTAATAGCAATAACCCTTTGTTGCACAGAGTCTCAACATATCCCATACACTAAGAATGCCAAGGGAAAATTTGAAGCTTTGCAAGGGTGCAGGAGAACTACAGAAAGCCAAATCTATTACCATTAGCCTTTATGTAACACTCCTTATGACTGACAGTAGCAAATATGCAAGACAATTACCTGAGGTGTATAATTGGATGAAATTTGCACATTAAATGACTCAAAATAAAAAGGGAAAACATAAATTGCATACATGAAATTTTGAGGCAGGTATCTTCAGAATCCCACATGCTTATGGTCCCCCCCTTTTTAAGCTAGAGTTTACTTTATACATCCCTTGACCTGGTCAAATAATAATATGCATCTCATGTAATACAATTACAAGAAAATGTGTATTTGTGGCCAGGATGATAAGAACACTGCTTCTTTTTAGCACAGCAGGTCATGTATATATGAATGACATACAAAATAAGTGGAATGTTATTCCTTTTTTCACATATACTCCAGAGCTCAAACCTAAACTATATCTCTACCTTATATGGATCTGTGCAAAAATCTGCAATCGTAGAGGTTCAAAAAGATCCGAATTACGGGCAAGAATAATAATCTTCATCTATTTAAATTTCCCTTGATGTGTAATACAACAGCCATTTTTTTTCTGTCAAAAGACTGATACCTGTGGCAATGAAAAAATATGAGGTTACTACAACTGATAGAATCTCATGGAACTCTTGAGCAATTTTTTAATGAAAATACGGACACAAAGGTCTGCAGTTAATTATAACTGTAATGAATTTACATTCCAAAAATTCCTGTTGTGTCCTAAGAACATAATTGTAAAAGAGCAGAGGTAAGGAGGAGAGCAAAGACAGAAATAATTTTAATATGCCCACTATTTGAATCTTCCTTTTTCTAACAGTATTTCTTCTTCACCTTTTCTTTCCTTCACATTCATTCCCTTACATAAGTTTTCTCCCTGCCAACCCAGAAGATAAGCAATAGCTAGCTTCCTTGAAGCAGGAATATTGTTCATAATTTATAATCCATTGACACTGAAAGGTACAGGGAGAAAGAGAAGAGGAAGAGAAGAGAGAAAGAGAGAGAGAACAGAAACACAGAAAAGTGAATGGTAGCCTGCAATAAAACCAGTCATTCTTCTCAAGCTAAAGGAAAAAACACAAGTCATGAAATAATGATGGGTCTTGCAGCCCATTTGTTGACTTTTTGAAATAGGATGTAGTAAGCACTTGCAGGATAATTTAAAGCATTAACTGTATATTGGGGCTTGAAGCAGAGGAGAAGATGGAGGAGAGAGAGGGACTCAGGTGTGACTGGTGGTACTGACAACTGGCATGGGGACTGAGAACTACCCAAGCCACATCAGTGCAGCCAACTCGGAAATGAAACTCCTGTCAACTTCATTTCATCTCCACCAGTGTCAGCATTGCACTCCCTCCATTATTACAGTAGCTTTCTATTTCTTTTCTGATTGCTATCTCAGTTTATACTTCAGGGAATAATGCCACATTATTTTTCACTTTGTGGATAATCACCTGTCTCTTTAAATCAACATCAGGTGTCAGCTCAGGACCTTCACAACAACAACAACAACAACAAAAACCCCACACAAACAAACAACAACAACAAAAAGCCAACAAAAAAACAAGCAACAAAAAAACTCTCTTACTGATCTGGTGGAAGGTAAGAGTCATATTCCAGTGCTTAATCAGTTTTTTTAGCAGCTTCTTTATGAAAGCAGCCTCACAGAAGAATCCCATTTTCACCTGTTTGGTTTTTTTGCCCTGACACCACTGTCTTGTGTGTGGAAGCACGGTCCTCTGGATTAACTTGCTTTACTAGGACACAGTGCACTGGGGCTTTCACAGTTTTTCTTGATTTGCAAAACGATTACTTACAGTGACAGCAGTGCCATATTTCTGTGGGGTTTTCTTTCCCCCAGTGATGTACGGACAATTCTGGTTGGGACAATCCCAACATTTTATGGCTGAACATGTCTAATCAGAAACACAAAAAAAACAAACAATAAATCCAAAATCCCATCACTCCATTTTCAAAGGAGTATTTACATGGGTATTATTCCTTCTAAGAAGAAGTAAAGTCCAGGAAGTTGAAATCTGACCATTGAGGAAATACAAAACGAAGCTCTATAGACGCAGCTAGGTAATTAGACGGCAGGCAGAAACCAAGTTCTGCTGGTTGGAGAGTGTCATGGTTTAATCCAAAACCAGCACAGAGAGCGTTAGGCTTCAGGCACTGCCCCTGCCTGAGGCAACTCACTGAGACCCAGGAACTGCCACAGCAACAGAAGTTCATCCAAGAAGACACATACTCATGCCAAGTGACTAACCAAGGTCAAAATGCTTATTTTCTCCAGGCAGGCAGACAGTGGAACCTCCTCTAGACCTGTATTTCACTTCCTTTTTCCATCTGATGTTACTGGTTGACATGTATGTTACATATTAAAATCCTTCTAGTCAACCCAGATAGATAAGAAAGGTGTTAAGAGTGTGATTTCTGCCTTTATTTCTTTAGAATTCCCAGAGGTTCACTGGGACAAAGAAAGAGGAGAAAGAAGAGGGAATAAGAGCAAGACAAATTATTAAGAGCAGGTTCAGCAATAAATGTATCCCTTTAGAACGTCTCATGATGAACTGCACCTGTCCCATTTTCAGATACAAAGTATTGGAGATGTCTGAGAAGATGAAAAGACTGATAATGAAGGTATTAAAAAAGAAAAAAAAAAGAAGGAGGGGCATCATTTCTGCAGATATGAGGATGAGGAATTGGTGGTTGAGCTGTGAAAGGAGGCAACAGAAAGATTATAGGTGGTACTGATCAAGAAGCAGAAATCTGCAGATAGACAAGAGAATTGAGGACAAAAAACACAGAAAGAAGAAATGCCAGAGGAAATAAGCTAAGTGGTAAGAAATGAGAAAGGAGTAGCCACATGAGAGGATTATGGCACAACATGCCTTTGCTGGAGAGAAAAACATCTGTTTTGGTAATCAGAGCAGTTGTTGGCCACAGACACTCTGTTCTTCCAGGTGCTAGGATCACTCCAAAGGGTCTGTGGCGACACAGAAGAGGCTGGTGAGGGTCAAAGTGCAACCCTTAGAGAAAGAATACTAAATCCTGCTTCATCACAGGGACAGATAAAACTTAATAGAGAAATTAATTCAGCTTTTTTAATGGAGAAACAATCCACATATTTTGTGGCATTCTTTCTTTGGGTCCTATCTTTTCCATTGTCTTTAGGCACAACAAGGGAAATTTACTTAATTTAATATACTTACAGTTAGAACAAACTTTCAATGATGATTTTGGTATTAAGAAAAAAAACAGTACAACTTAATTAAACAAATGCTTAGGGAAACATCCTTTGTCTACCTTCCCCACACTAACTTCAGTCTAACACCTCTCCTGGTGTACAAAAACCCCTACTTTTCACAGTCAAATTTGAAATCAAGAAGCCTTTTATATTCCTATATATAGTCTGCTGTTAATTACAGGACTAAAATTGTTATCAATTAAAAGACTCATTAATTTCAACAATAAAGACTAAATGGAATGTTTTGCTATATATAAGCAATAAATATCTATTGTTGCAGACCACAACACACTTTTGTCCTATGTTTAACCTGCCAGTTAACTACAGTAATTATGATTGATTTCAACACCCACCATTCCTCTACAATTAGAATTAATCCTTCTACTCTATGCTCATTAGTGAATAACTTAGTGTGCTTGGAAATAATTCCCTTTTTGCTTACCTGTGTCTGTCTTGACAGTCAAGAAGAGAATTCCTTGTAACATTTTTTAAATGTAAAACTATACTTTTGGCCATAAAGGTCAGTTTTGGAGATGTTGCTTTGGGGGATTAAGATATCATCATTAAATTCCCTTTGGCACAAACAGCTTCAAAAACAGTTTAGACCTTTCACCTCTGCATTTATTTCTCAGAGTTTTAGGACTGAGATAATGAGAAAATAGAGGTTTTTCTAAGATACATATAAGAAAAAAATGTCCAAACTACTGACTTTAATTTATACGCTTCCTAAATAATTGAAGAGGAGAAGGTAATACTAGACTTGCAAAAGCATATAGTCTGAGAAGAAATTAGATAGTTTTGGATGCTTAACAAGAGCATGAGAGCCTTTAAAGGAACAAAATGTTACCTAAGCAAGTTCCTTTAAATCAATCTTTATCACAGGACAACTAATGTCAGTAGAAGTCTAGCTGCTGTGCTTTCCAAATTTCATGTGAAATGTTGAATTTCATTGAATTAGTTCAATTTCTCTCCCTTTACTTTCTGAATTTATTTCCACAGGTGTTCACATACAGCAAGACAGGGCAGGGGTGAAAGGCAAGAGCGTGCACTGCAATCGTGATTTCTGAGGGAACACATTTAAATGCTGTGCAGTGCAGTTCAGTGCAATGTACGTGCTTGTTTTCTTATCCAGGAAAATAAGACATCTGAATAGAAACAGAAAGGTAGAAAAACAAGCAAATAGACAAACAAGTAACAAACCTCCTTCCTGCTATCATGGGGCCCTGCCAGGGTTTGGAAAAAAGAGATTTCTTTGAAAAAAATGTTGATGAGCTTCCTCGGAAACAGACACCTGAGCCAAGAGGGAAGGGATTATACATAAACCAGAGCAAAAGAGGTGAAGAGGAAGGATTAGCAGAACTGAGCATAACCAAAGCAATTTACCCCTTCCTGAATTCACTTTGAGCTACTTAGGTGAGAAACGCTGCTGTAGGAACATTTGACCCTTAAAGGGACAAGGTGTGCTTTCAAGCTAAAGTACTGCACACATGCATTTAAAGGCTGTTTGCAAGCCCATAGCTGTTTAGCCAGTTTGTTCCCTACATCACACACTGAATGTAAAAGAACTGACATATTGCCATGGAAAGGGCAGCCAGGCATTCTCTGGATATAACCAACATAAAACATAACCTTGGTTACAGAAACATAATTGTATTGTCTTTTGGTATTATTAGCAGTCTTTTTGGTATCAGAATTACTCCTTGATGCACTGTTTTGAAAAGGTGTATTTACCCACACCGAGAACATATAGTTAAAAAAAATTCTTTAAAGTTTTATGATGTCCTGCTGACTAAAAGTCATCCTTATTTGCTAAATGACCAGATTAGCTGCTAAATGACCACCTGATGGAATTAGTTATAATTTTGTTTTAAAAGCTGACATGCCACTGTCGCCCTTTAATTGTCTTAATACAAATTACATATGTTTTAATTATAAATTTCATAACTGCTGTCCTTCACCTTAGCTGCCCTACACTTGCTTGAATATCTGCAGCCATCAAGTAATGAAATTCCTCACATCCTCCATTGATCCCCTTATTCTTACCATTTGCTCCAGTCCTCCAATCCTCCATTAACAGTCATTTTGACAACCTTAAAATGAGTCCAGGTTCTGCATTTTCATATGTAACAACTTATTTATAATAACGTGCCACCTTCTGTATGTGTTAAAGCCTTTCATTTCTACTTAGACCATGATTAACAAAGCTAAACACATACTTTTCAGTGTTCATAAACAGGACAAAAAAGAAGACAAATAAGAAAGAGGGGAGGGTTTTGTTTATGAGGTTTTTTTTTGGTAGGGAAACACATTCTGTGCCACATATTTGTAATCAAGACCTGATGAACAACAAAACTGAAAAAAGATAAAAACATCTCACATACACGTACATGGACACTCTCACACCCAGTTTTAATAACAGGTGCCTCCACTCCCATACATTGCCCCTGGCTTTTTTTGAATGCACAACATTGCCTGTCCATCATCAGTCATTCTTCATGAAGAAGAAATAATACAACATCTTTTTATTTGTCATAGAAAGTCTTGCAAAATGAAAATGCAAAGAGCATATGAAAGACTTCAGAGTCTTCAGTGCTATTTTCAGAGAGCATTTGTAAGTGTTTTCAGCTACAATCTAGGCTTTGATTCTTCCTCCTTTTGGCAGTAGGGAAATTCCTAACTCTCTTCTTGGGCTTCGTGAGCACCTGGATGCCTGGCTTCCACAAAGTATGGTATATTTTTGAAATATCAACAGTTTTAAAAAAAGGTAACACTACACAAAAGAATATTCTGTTCTATGTCTTTCCACTGAGATTGCTTTGGTCCACTATGCCCAAGTCTAGCAAATTTTAAAGTCACTGTATTACTTTCAAAGAGTACTGGAGAATTTTTATATTATTTGTTTTTCAGCTCAGGTTTTCAGTAGAAGCACATTTGTTGGTAAGAAGAATTGGTGCAATCACATTTATGATAAACACTGAAATCTAGATTTTCAAGTAAGTAATGCCTTTGATTTAAGATTATCAACTTGACAACCAGGAAAAAAATTTTCACAATTCTCCCTTAAAATATTTTCCTTAAAGTTGTTCTAAGGTAAATATCCAACTATTTGGAGATCCACACGAGCTTGCAGATATTTAAGCTCAAAAAATTTGGATGATATTACAGCATATTACACTTCAGCACTATTTTTTCCATTTTTATATATCTTTATTTTACATATATATATATATATACAAAATATATATACAAAATGGTGTAATATTGTCTTTAATCATGATATGAATATCCTCTAAGAACATGTATTGACAAAAATAATTGTGATCTGCAAGGAACTAATGGAACATAGACTTTTCTCTCTTTATCAGAGTAAAAAAATCATGCTTAGCATACTGTTTCTTGATTAACTTCAAATTAGTCTGCATGAAACTATTTATGCATCTTTTTATTACTTATTTTTCTATGGTTTTTCTTATTCAGCCCAGGCAGAATATTTTAATTATTTCCTAAAATTTGTTCTTATGATTTGTCCTATAAATCACATAAAAAGAATAACAAATATTCTTCTCTTCTGTTCTTCACATTCCTGCCTGTATTTATTTAAGACACTTCTTTAAAGAACCGTTTACATATAACTTTCATAGACACTTATTACGAAGAGACAAAAATGACATAAATCTCTTTTCTAGGTAATTATAAAAAAATCTATAAATATTTTTATTTTCTTTTTTTTTTTAAGGCTTAGACCTACCTACTTTGCATGAGATGGCTTCTGCTGAAGCTTGATGTCTGAAAATATCATCATTGTTAAACCAAGCACACATACATTCACAAAATTCAATAACTGTCAAAGTTTTGCCTCATTACAAAGGACCATCCAGATGCCAAAGCACTGGAACAGAGTCTACTAGAGGAAGCATCTGGCACTTTGGCAAACTAGGCTGGCAGATGGTTTTACATTTGCTTTTGCTACATTTTTTTTACTGCCATATCCTCTTTTTTTTTTTCTTGATAGAACTTCATTTTAGAAAACTAGCCACTGTTTGGGTAACCGTTCTATGTAAATATTTCATTGCTTTTAAATAAGTACTAAAAATTAAAAAAGAACAGAATAAAAAATGAAAAATTCTGTGGTTCTCCATCTGTATTGTATTTACACTGAAATCACCCGCGTAGTATGCATTTACTTGTGTGTAGACATTGAATTTTGAATTCAGACATCATGTTGATTTTTTTAAACAGATCTCTGTCTTCTTACAAACGACCTCACAATAAATTTGTATATGAGAAGCATAAGGGAAGTTCTAAAATGTGGAAATTTTATAAACTTCTGTTTTCATAAACCTCTAATAAACAAAAAGACCCACTTCTCTCTTGATTTTTAAAAATAAGCTCATTTATAGCTATGATGGACAACTCAACATCACTGAGTTTAAATTTGTCCAGTGTTTTAGAGTGAAAATACTACATACTTCTGTTATCCATGTTCCTGAGCAAAAAGCTCAGGCCTTGCTACTGATTACAAAGAGCAAAAAATACTGGATCTGGATTTGAAATCCAAAGCTTCACAATGAAATTCAACCTCTTCCAAGGAAGAAACAGCTAAGACAGACTCTAGGGAGGTAGGAAGTCTGTTTAAGTGATTCCAGGTCTATGTCAATATCTGAGATTTGCAAGCATCTTTAATGCCAACCACCTACTAACAGTGTTTGGCATCTGCAGTACGATGTGACATTTGCTGGTGGACATTGGTTCATCAAAAGTCATTTCATGATGCCTAAATACACAACTTTACTACTCAAATAGTAGTTACATGCTCTACCAGCTATGTCATTAAATGTGTGTGTCTCTACTGCCACCTACCTGTGCCAGCACATCTTAAAAAAAACCTACATAAACAATGAAGGCAGCAATAAAATAAATGCCAGAGATCGTCCAAAACTACACAAAAAAGACAGTTTCTCTACTTCCTGCCAGGCAGAAAGGATCTGCATCTAGTCATATTGTTGTACAAAGGTAAAATTTTCTGTACTGGCTTACCCTAAGTCTTCAGTGGTATTCATCTCAAATCTTCATCTCACTTACCTATCAGTCTTTCAGCAAAATCACAGCAGTATACATTAAGAAGACAAGTACTTATACATAGAATTGATGTACTTACACAAATGAGTAAAAGGTGATCCTAAAAAACAATGTAAAACAAAAAATAAAAAACCTAAGTGCAATAAATGATGAATCAAGTGAAAGAAATAGGCAATTCTTATTCTTTCTTGAAAACAGAAAGCTTGAAAGAACATAGTGAAGTATTGCAGTAAGGGCAACATGGAGAAGGAACCAATGTGAGAAGATAAAGTAAAATTCAGGGCACAATGTTGCACAAAAGTGGAGAAAACAAGTGAGGAAGCCCTCAAACTTGAGAGGAGTTACTGCCCTGATAATGATAGGACTTGGATTCACAACAGGACTGGTTCACTTTGACTCATAAAGTCTTTGCCAAGAGACTAAGCACTGGAGCAGTGCAGTCTGAATTATGTGGTCAGGTCTACAAATACAACGTGATCATTTGCCAAGGCCAGTGTCAGAACATTATATTCGCTCACTCTTTGCAGAATAGACTTTTGGTTGCCTTCGAATTTTAACTTTTTTTGTACACTGATGAGCTCTGGGTCCTGAAAAGTTGAATATGTGTGAGAGTTTTGCCACCACTGTCCAAACATGATGACTAATATGCTGAGGCTTCTCTTAATATTTTTCTTGTAAATAGCTGTCAGAAAATGTACTATTTCAAAACACAGCCAGAACAACAGCTAGAGTAACTAATTTTTTTTTCCTTTACAAAGCTTTTTTTCCAGTCTTTTCATTTCAGTGGGGATCCAATTCAAGCACTGTACTAAAGAAGAAAGAAAACATGAGAGAGAAACCATAACAGGTCCTGAAAACATTGCAAATGGCTGCAGACTTTTCTATGTGTATATGAGGCTCTACAGTCTTTATGTCGTTAGATAATATAATATGAAATAATATTCTTGTATTACTTAACATATTATAATAATGTTAGGTCCAATTTACTTCCCAATGTAGTTGCAATTCAGGTGTGAAAGGCTCCTGGCAAATGCCTGTATTTATTTGTGTGAGCTAAAGTTACAATGCAGATTTTGTCTGAGAAGATCCTTACAAGGAAGGGGAAGAAAATCTCTTGGTCTTTCACCTGGAACATGTTGACAGTGAATGCCAATTGACTGGGACACAAATGACCTCCACTAGCCAGGATTCTGCCACCGCTTGGCAAGGACCACCAGGCACTGCAAGGGGCATCTGAGAGCACACCAGACAACGTGGACCTGAGACAGAGCCCTGCTGCTCAAAGCAGAAACTCACCACCAGAAAGAGGGTGGGTAATGCCTGTGTAGAGCTGAGCGTCTGCCAGACATTATCCCCATGGACTGTAGACAGCCAGCAGTTCAGCCGAGTTGGATGAAGAGAAACAAATGCAGCCTTTCCAGGAGACATTCCCAGAGCAAGGCCAGAGTTATTCCATCTCCATGGACATACTGGGTTTGCGTGGCAAAGTTTCAGTAGTGGGGATGAGGAGGGCTAAACAGGTGGCTTTCTGTGGGAAGCTGAGAGAAGCCTTCCCCCACGCCCAATGGAACCAACGCCGGCCGGCTCCAAGATGGGCCCACCACTTGGCAAAGCCAGACAATATCAGCAGTAGTGTCTCTGGGATAGCATAGATAACAAGGGGGAAAAAGATGCAGTGCACCAATAATTGCGGCCAGAGAAGAAGAGAATCTGAACATGTGAGAGGAACAGCTCTGCAGACACCAAGGTCAGGGAAGAAGGTTGGGCAGGAGGTGCTGCAGGCACCAGAGCAGAGATTCCCCTGCAGCCCATGGAGCCCATGGTGAGGCAGCTGGGCCCCTGTAGCCCTTGGAGGACAAGGGCGATGCAGAGACCCACCTGTAGCCCATGGATGACCCCACACCGGAGCCCGTGGATGCCAGGAGGAGGTTGTAGCCCCGTGGGAAGCCTAGACTGGAGAAGATTTCTGGGAGTACCTGTGCCCTTTTGGAGAGAAGAGGCCGTGCTGGAGCAGGTTTGCTGGCAGGGCTTGTGACTCCATGGAGAATCCACACTGTTCCTGAAGGACTGTACCCCATGAAAGGGACCCACACCAGAGCAGTTCAGGGAGGTAATTGTCTCATGGGAATGACCCCATGTTGGAGGAGGAGAGGAGTGTGAGGAGTCCTCCCTTAGGAAGGAGGAGGAGCAAAATCAATTCATGATGAACTGACCAGAACTCCCACTCCCTTTACCCCTCCACCATTCAGATGTTCCAAGGTTACAGCTGTAGCATCTCTGAACTCAGTTTTCACACAGGCTTCAAACTCCCTAAGGGGTTTTGGGAGAGGTTGCAGGGGCAGGGATTGCAAAAAAAAGGACATTACAGACCATTCAGGGCAATCAGAACCTCCGCTGCCTCCAAAACTCTGACAATTTGGATATTACTTTATATATTTACAAGTGTGGGGAGGGAGGTGGAAGTCACAAGGTGCATGCCGCTGTGCAGCACAGTCAGGGTGGGGTGAACTGATTGCTGTGAGAACTTTGGGGACATAAATGGATTTCTGTACAGTCAGGTGAATATTAGAATTAATCTCTAAGGGAAAAAGTCAAGTAAACCACAGTACACTACAAGTCATATGCAGTATGACATATATCTCTAAAAATTCAGAAACTAAATGATATACAAACAGAATGTAAGACTTTTAAATAAGCATAAAAGGCCTCGCCTTTAATATGCTACTATGAAAGCAACATACTTTTGAATGTTGTGTCTCTAGAACAAAAATCACTTGAGCATTTTACAGGACTTGAAATCCAGTTAGCTTTGACTTCCAATTATTCTATTAGGTGTGACTTCCTCATCCCACTGAAATATATAGAAAAGACAGAATATAAAAGGATCTAATATTACAATTCCTGGATTCTATATCAAATACAATATCATCTTAAACAATAGTATTATTCAGTACAAAATAAAAAGCTCTACTATACTGCATTATATATTCAACACAGTCAGAAATCCCAAAATGCAGAATCTAATAAGACTCTCACAAACTGCAGTAAAACACCATGGTTAAATCACCATCATTGCTAAAAACACCTAGGTTAAATCAGCCATTTCAGTTCCATTCTTAGCTATATTCTACCAAGGCATTCCCTTCACAGAAAATGTGTAGAAATCCCTAAACAGTGAACACTGGGACTATCGTACTTTGAAAAACTCAACTAAACATTGAATAACAATCTGAGCAGATGTTCTTGTTTATCACACAGTATTTTACTGGTTTTAAGCTGCACAGGACTAGAAATCTGTTGATTAAGGCCGCTGTGCATGTCTCCAGCAAGGGGGGAATCTTAACAGATGCAGAATAACTCATCTGACCTTCTTATTACAAGGGATGCATGGGTAATACTGCAAGTGTATTGGAGAATGGAAGCATGTAATTCAGGCTTTCTCTAGCTGCTGAGCAATCCCTTGCAGAAGCTGCCAGTTGGCATGAGCTATAGGAATCAGAATCTGAAATGTCCTAAACAATACCACAGATGATCTGTCAGAACTAGACAACCACAACAGACCCTGAAGACCTTCTTTTAGTCCTAATTAAATGTTTTTGGAATAAAAACCCAAAACTTTTAGTACTTCTCTGAATCCTATTTTATTTTCCCCATGTGCAACAATTTGTTTGTACATGTGTCCTACATTTGGCAAATCATGCAATATTTGGCTGAGAATGGCATGGCAGCTGTGGCTAAAAAGACAAACTCCACTACTAACGTATAGTGTAGAAAGTATATGGACATTACAGAGGAAAGAGTGATGTATTATCACCTAACCCACTTTAATATAAGCCAATATGCAGCCAAAAGTTCCTGCCTAGTGTCAAGAGGAGTGTACTCCCACCTTGTTGAACAGTTAGATATATAAAGATGTTACAGATGGTAGGCAAACATCTGTCATGATGTCTCACCTACCCATTGTCCCAGCTCAACCACTTTTCCTTTCTGGTCACGTAGTAACATTTTTCAGCATGAGAAGGTAAAGTGCACAGAAGAAAAGCATTGCAGAAGCAAATTTAATCTGTTCCTTTATCAGAAGAAGAGGAAATTTTAGGAGCAGATTTATAGGAGGGAGGTTTCCATAGTTAAAGCTTCCATAATTAAAAGTTTCCATAGTAAAAGCTGGATATTTATATGCTGACATTTGGAAGGTTCTGTCAGTTACAGAACACAAAGAAGCCTTTTTGATCTCGACCAACAGCCTGGCTTATGTGAAAATCAGATCTACATTTTCTCATTATTGGGTAAGCTGAAAGATCAAGTCCTGTGTGTTTACTAGGTGGAGTTGCTTTTCAATATATTCTTGAAATGAAACCAATTTATAGCACCACAAAATGAACACGTATAGGTTGCATGTGCAGTTGTGCACTGTGTGGTGTGTAAACCCCATTTCTCATGAACCGCAAGAGAGAAGCCAATTCCAGAGCTCCCAGCTGGGTCCCCACTCCCTCAGGCAACCTTGTTAGCAGCCTCCCTGCCGACTCAGTCCCACACGGCACACTCCCCAGTTCCTCTCCCTCTGTTAAATACCACGGATTGCCCGTCAGCAGGGAATGTGAAGCGTTGCTTGTCTTCATTTTATGCTTTAAACACATCATTTGTTTCGTTGCCTTCTTCCCCTTCCCAGTCATTACCTGCTGTCATGTCATCCTAGTCTCAATTCTTCCCTGATCCTTTATGTTTCACTGCTTTTCTTTCACCTTCTCTCCATGCTCTGCTAAGCACCTTGGCTGCAGCCAGCTAGAGGAGATGCTCTCCCTCATTTTGTAGTTTAACAATCATCATGTCAAACCCTTTTCAGCTTCATTGGGTGTATTGGGATTAATAACCATTTGTTGTCTCCATGTCTTTTTTATTCTACCACTGATTTAATGGAGGAAAAAAAAATATTTTTATGGGAAGAAAAAATCTACAGCAAATTACATAATTTTGGGGTATATCAAATCCACTTTACTCCATTAATTGCAAAATATATTTTCATGTAGTTTCACATCTGTGCAAACTGCTCAGTGTAAATGTGTCTTAAAATCTACATTGGTCTTAAGATGAAATATCTAGAAAATCAGGGATAAACATGATAAATGTGGGAACAGTTTGGAGAGGATAGGAAATAGATTTTGCCTATATACATGGAGAGGCAAAAAATGAGGAATCTTGTTTATCGCCTTTTTTCCTTACACCATGCTTCCACCCTCACCTTCTCTTGGCATGACATTACACTCAAAGCAGGACATGCAGTAGATTCAGCTTCTCTGCAATTGTAGCTGATTTCCTGTTTGATGATTCAACTCAGCTGCCAGTCTCAGTGGTATTTACATTCCAAAACGGAAGACTCCTAATGTATGTCATGTCCATAAGAAGGAAATATTTAGAAGGATGCTACACCCTGTAATTCCTGATGCTTATAAACTTGCCTGGGAAAGCTATATTAACTCCAGCTGTGCCTTTCTGGTGAAGCATGAAGGGGATTTTTGGCATGGACTATTTATGTGTTGACAGGGAGATCCCAGTGACTTATATATCCAATCTTGACCTTAATAGTTTCTTGACCTAATTGTATAGGTTTAAGTGGTAAAAAAAAAAAAAGCCATATGGGTTTTTTTAGGCTTGCAGTAAAATGGTTTATATATGAAATACTTAGGTTATTTCAGGTCCTTTCTCCTAAAATTTAGTTAGAGTAAGGATAAGGATTAATCTTGACTAAAATCATACAGGTTTTTGTGACTCAGGAATATTGTGATTGATAGGCCCTTAAGTTGACTGAAATTATCTTTTCTCACTGGAGTGTGAGTTCAATGCACGGCATATGCAGTGTTTCCAGTTGGTGAATGAATAAGTTTGTATCATTTTTCCATGGGACGCTGAGAGGACGCAGCATGACATAGTCTGCTCTATGAGGAATTGTTAAGGAAAAATCACGCTTATTCAAGCAATCACAAACAATTTCTTCCGCAGTTGCAGTCAAGGAAGAACTAGAAAGCATTCATGGAAAGATATATTTCATTCACCTTGTATTTTACTATGACGGGAAAGGGACAGTGAAACCAAGTACAGAAAAAGAGCGGCACAGCTGACTACAGGCAGAGGCCTTCAGGAATGTACTGCTCGGGAGCGAACACAATGCTCAGTAGTACAAGATCACTGTGTGAAACATACACATGTTTTTAGTGTGTGAATTTGCACTAGAATTACAGGTCAGAGATGTGCTCTTAAAGCTAATTTCTCAAATCTCCATTATGAGCTTTGCTTTATATTTCAAAGTCATCTTGGAACACATGAACAACATTTCTTTTGTGTGAGATGACCTGGAAAATCAGCTCCACCCATCTACATGTACTATTGAAGCGCATTTTCTTGGTATATTGGATTCTCAGCATTAACTGCTCAACTTTACCATTTCACTTGTATTGCCATGTAGGCATACTTTTCAGAGCCAAGGCAAAAGTTAGTGGGCACAAAAAATGGCCTATATATACTGTACTTTGTGAAGTTTTTTCAGTACCAGGAAGGCTAGCCTACCTCTTAGAAGGCAACTTCTATTTCCTGATACTCCAGTACAGGTCTACCTGGAAAAGGAAGAATGTAAAGCATCAGTCACTTTATTCCTTGGGGTTTTTTTAATTCAAAATTGCATAAACATGTTTCAGTAGAATAGTTCATTGTGAGTAATTTTTATCTTACTGTTGTATATATTCTTCATTTGTCTTGATTAAATAGCATTTTTCCTGTACTGGACCACTGCAATTTTTATTAGCAGAGGAAGGACACTGGACAGATTCAAAGACAGACACACAGACATCTGGACTAAGTTCTTAATGACAGGGACATTCGCAAACAAGTCCTTCTTAAAAACAGTGAGGATTAAAATTTGCTTGCACTGTTGGTTTGGTTTATTTTTCTTTCTGTATTTGTTTCAGGAAAATGGTTGCAAATGTTATCCAAGTGACTCAGATTCACTTATTCAAATAAACATTTGCAAGTACTTCCTGCTCTCACTTGTCCTGTGCATTTTATTAGAGAACGCATTCAAATTATTCTGACTACTTGCCTGAACGCAGAAGAAATAAGCATTTCTGAGGCATAGTTTTTTTATTTTTGTACATTTTATGCAGTAAAAGGGGTATATAAGTTTACATACTCATATTTGCAATGAAACATCTTATTTGTAACTCCTGAAGGGAGAATATGGCTTTGTATTTCTTATTTTTGTAAACAAACCACCTGTACTCTTTGGATAAAAATAATTAGACTCAGAGGAACGTTCTAAGATGTTATGGTGGTAAACATGCCCTGTAGACTCTCCAAAGCACAAAGCAGACACTACCAATAACATAATCTTCATGAACAGGGACAGTAACTAACTCCGTAGGTATCCTGTTGGCGAAAAGTAAAAGCTCTAAGTTTGAATGAGAAGTTCTGTTGAAGTCACAGAAATCAAAAGAGTACAATTATTTGCCCTGCTGAGTTTCACTTTATTGCACCTCCTCATGTGTGTATGTCTATTTACCAAAATCCATTCAGAAATAAGTAATAGTGGGAACATTTTAGTAGCAACCATGTTCATCTAACTGCTTTCCCCTACTTTTCCTGGTTTTACTCATTACTACTGTGTAAATTATAGAATTCACAGAGTTCTATAAATTATAGAGACACACCCTGACTGTCGTGCTTAAATGGAGTAGCTTTACATTGCAGTTTCATAACCAGTTTAATATGACATAAGCCAGCTCAATCATCAAAGAGTCACACCACCACCCCCTCATTCCTGGGTGATTATTTCTCCACCCATAACTGCAGACACACGAAGTCATATGGCCTTGCAATGAACTACCTCAGGGAAGTCATCTGAGATAATTAACCTGGGGGAAAAAAAGCCAAGAGCCAAAAAAAAAAACTTATATTTAAACCTCCTTCTTCCAGCTGCGTGTTTTTTCAAAGAACCTTCTTCAGCTGCCTGGTGGTGTTGGGTTTTTTTATTTTTATAGCACAAGGGACAATGTTTGGGTCAGGAAAACACTGCCAAGAATTTCAGGTAGTAGTGCCACCTTATGCAGACCTAAACTAACATGAAATGATGTCATCATCATTCAGTCAATTCTGTGCCCTCCAAAGAGCTATTAACTAAAATGAATACAATGCTACTTAAAGCAAAATTAAAACAACCTGTTTAAAGTAAACCAATGAAATATGAAGTAAGAAAAGTATATCAAATAGACTGTATATCATGCAGAAATGGTAAAATGCATCACCAGCATATATATCTATAGCTTAAAAAGAGAAGCAAGAAATCTGTGAATTTTCATATATAAAAAAAAGCAAATTAACTGTGTGTTTTCACAATCCAGCTTCTGTTTCCAGCATAAGTAAGAAAATAGACAGGTATCTTGTTTCATCGGAATTCATTTTAGTATTTGTTATTTTCATGAAATAAACATGAATTTCACAGTGGGTTAAAGTTCATAAAGTGAGATACTGACAAATGCAGGCACCAACATGCAGAGTTCTGAGTACTTTTGCTTAGAGACACTGTAATTCTGTATATGCCCAGTTTGTTCCTTCACACTGGCCAAACTTTGCATTTTGCACATCCACTCATATCCTCTGAGCAGTGTGAGCAGCTGATTTGTACCACAGCCAGGTCAAGATCAACAAGCTAAACATTCTCTAACACACTTGGCACTGATAGCATTGATATTCCTATAAAGTGCAGCTACTGTTCTCTTTTATGGGGGAGGAGGTGACATTAGCTCTTGTACTCTACAGACTGTTGAATAGCTCATCCTCACAGGAGAGGGAAATACCCTTAACTAGCGAATGATATGCCACTTAATCCTAGGCTATTTTGTGCAACATATCTAACATATCTTTCACTTCTCAGTTTGAACCTCTGCTGCTAAACTGAGAGAAATGTATGTGACATGAAATTTCTGAGCTATAGAGAAGCGATGAGAATGTCTGAGTAGCTGAATGCTTAGAGAGAATCCCTGTTTTCCTGTCTGCACTCCAAAATTATCTTCAGGTTTTGCTTTTCTCTGACACTTTAGCACTTACTGGGTAAAATATAGATGTGGTGCTTAGAACCAAACGCTCCTTCCACCTTAACATCTGTACTGTAAAATCACACTGTATCTCTGTCTGAGTCACCTACAGCCCCCCATAATTTGTTCTTCTGAGCCATACTCTTTGCTAGATAGTTCCAGAATCCTTTGGCATGGTGAGTTGGATGGGATAATTTTGAGACCGACAATTTCCTTTGTTCACTGTGTGGGAATTTATGATATTTATTGGTGTGTTTCATTACATTTGGGGATCTGTTTACTAAAAAATCAGCACTGAGGCAATCCGTCTATCTGGAAAGGGTCTGCCCTTTTTCTTGATGGTTTCTGTAAATTATACTGTACACTGGGGGCCTAAAATGCAGGACTATAGTAATTTATAAAAATGTTTACTAAATAATTAATAATAATAATCACTATTGATATAGCCATAACAATAGAAGTAGCAAATAATTTACAATTTAAAATCCAGGTTATTATAGAATAAAGTTATGAGGGAAGCGGAAACAAGGTTAATTTAAGAATTTCTGCCTTTCAAGCAGATAACTTCTTCAACAGAAAATATTTGTTGGTTACTTCAAGTATAAAATCAACTTCTTATTTTACCTCAAGTTCATTCTTTCAAAAGTTCTATTTTATATATATATATTTATTTTTTTGCTTGAGACACATTTGCTCTCTCAGTATTTATTATGAGTAAGGCTGTGATATTTATTCTTCACACATGTTAAGGTTGAAAATTTATTAGAGGCAGAGATGCTAACATCTCAATGCCAAAGCTCTGTGTTATCCCAATTTTCCAGGGATTTTGTCAGTAATTAGTATTCTTCTGTGTCAATAAATCATTTATATTTTCATTCTCAAACATAATTTCAGCCCAGAGAGAATCTGTAATAAATACTTATTATGCACATAATATATTACTAATGAAGAAGATGATAAATTGCTAATGGAAAAAAAAATGTATTGTGAAAGCCTTGCTGAAATATAGGTAATAAATATTACATTTAGAATACAATTTTCAGGTGATCAAACATTATTATTAGATTTCATATGCCTTTCATACACACAGTGCTCATCCAGTAAAATTCTACAGTTTTCTTCCTGCTCCACTGAACGCAGCAGGATTTTGGGCACTGATATCTGTAGGAGCCACATCCAGCTGTGAATTAGACAAGGCAGAAAGACATCTAACCTCACTTCATGCAACAGCAGGTTGTCCCATTGTTCCACACGATGTCAGGTCTGAAACAAAAGAAAATTGTCCAAGGAATATTTAGCAAAATCAGTCCTGGAAGAAAATGGGAGGAATCAAGATTCTGTGTGGAGGTGGGCACGCTTGTCAGTGTCGTGGGTTAAACCAGGACAGTCAGGAAGCCGCAGGGGAGTCGAGCCGAGAGCCAAGCGTGAGCGTTGCCAGCAGGGCAGGGAGCTGACCAGCACGGGATCTGCTCCCACGGCTGCCGAGCAGGAAGGGCAGAGTAGGGCCACAGCCGCAGGATGGCTTGGCAGGGACGCGGGGACGGGGATGAGCTGAAGCCAGGCTGGGGTGGGGCTCAGAGCCAGGAATGAAGAGGTGGGAGGCTCAGGGATACCTGGCACCCAGCTCAGGCAAGACCAAGGGCAAGAGCTGCGGCTACACGGCAGGTCAGGGTGAGGACAGGGAGGACCTCGCCAGTCTCAGCCGCGTGCCCACAGCTCTGCTGCATGGCTGCATGGCTGCACCAGGCTGGCCCCCAGCCCACGACAAGCCCTACGAGTGGGTGGGTGGATGAGGGAAGATTTGCACACGGGAAGGCTTTGAATTGTTATGCTGTTCCTTCTTGGGGTTTTAATCACACGGTCATCAGCTATATGATGACATTTCCAGAGTGAAAGAGCAGATACCAAAGCAATTACAAGAGGTCAGACAAGTAGAATCATCTCTCATATATATAAAATACAAATTCAAATTTCTTATCATCTCAGAAATGAGAAATATTACCAGTGAACACCTGTCAAAGAAAGAGTTTGACACTCAGTTCAATAATCTTGGATATAAATAATACAAAATGGAGAAAGGCTCACATTTAATGCAAAATCCTTAATCCAGCAAATTTAAAATCAAGGATTTTAACATTGACAGATGGTAGGCAAGGTCAAAACTTGGCGTACAAGCTCTGCATTCCCAGAAGGCTCAAGCAGATTTCCTTAATAGTAAATCACATATATTCAATGCAAATCTTTACTCTTTTGAGAGTATATATATTCTACCAGACATTGGAAAGTAGATGTCAAAACTTCCTGGTTAAAACAGGATATTTTAGCATCATCATATACTGATTTTAGACTCTAGGAATGTCTACAAAAGGATGTCAATTTTTTCCTTCCAAATAACTTACTTGAATGCTTTGATGAGGTTTAATTTTAAGGTCCTTCACATTCAAGTTCTAATGACTTCAATATTTTAGTGTTATCCATCAAAATGGGTTTTTTTAGACCAAAACACACATGTTGCTCCTGCCTCCCAAGTCACTTGAACTTCTGAATCAACACACAGGATGCTTTCTATTAGGAGAAAAATAAAAATACTTACATTAGTAAGTACATTACATTACCTCTTTTTTTCTTTAGTATTACTTTAGTCAGAATTTTTGTCATAAAAACATATTACTTGTGTATTATGCTATATTTTAAACAAAGCCAAGTTATTATTTTCTTCCAATCCAATATCACAAACCACCTAGTAGTTTTCATTCTTTTAATATCTGAGACGTGGTTTAGAATTAAAATGCTCATATTTCTCTCTCTCTATTATCTTTTGAATACAGCATTCACAGCTTATTAACTAGGGATTCATTAAGCCATATGGTGAATAGTAGTTTCACATCAGATACGACTCAGTGAAATAACTAAACAGTTGCTCTGTTTTAAATGCACTTTTCAGTCCCAATGAGACAGGTGAAGATAATGCTTACTTACACATTATTCTACTTAAGTGCACTTAAAATAGCTTCATATCCTGATTTGTAGTAGCAACTCAAATGCAAATAAATGCATGCCCAATGTCATTATCTTTTAATCAAACACAACATTGTGCCAAATAATGAAGGGGGGCTCAGATCTCTCATTAAGGAAGAGCTCCTTTTCTTTTTCAAAATAATAATAGGGGATTATCAGCTGAAATTTACACTTTAATAGTTTCTGACAAAACTCTTGTGCTCACAAAAAAAGCTCAACTAAAGCATCTTAAAATTTACAATCCAAATTGAGTTGGCCTCTTCAAGATTTTTTATTGATGCAGAGAAGTCTAGCTGTGTTAAATATAGGTTGTCAAATTTTGACTTACTCCTACCTGAGTCCTAAGATGATAAACAATTTGCACTATATCCAACATATACTGCTGAAAATTCCCACGTTCTTAGCTCTGAAGTGCTTTTAAATGAAATGGTAATAAAAAAGCACATCCTCCTTTCCATTATCTGCTTTTATACTACAACAAAAAGATTTTAGGTTTTTATTATTATTTTCAGATGTTTGCTGATTCACACAAAGAAAACCCTAGATAATTTTGCAATTTAAAATACTCTGTACAATTTTAAGAGCAGTTTAACTGTTTGGGAAATTTACCTCTGTGGAGATGTTGAAGAATTCTTTACATTACAACTGAAAGTATAATCTTTTCACTTTTAAAGATATATATGTGAGAGGTTTTAGATCCAGTATACCAATACATATTTGTCTATACTTGTGAAAGGAAGATCAGTGCCTTAGCCCTATTGTAGCTTATTTTTAAATTCAAGACCAAATTCAGTAGAACTAAACTTTTTTTAATGAAAACATAGCCAATAAATCATGAGCTTTAAAATTAGCAGAAAAGTATCATCCATATATTCAGAAGTTGTTTTACCTTACTCTTATTAGTATTATTAGCATTCATTTACTAGTACTCTTAGTATTAGTAGTTGCTCTACTGAAATTAAAAAGAAAAAAAAGGGAAAAGGTTAAAGGTACTTAGCTGTTCTATATAACCAAAATAACACAAATGTAAACTATTTAATACTTCCACCACGTGACCTTAAATAGAGATTCCCAAATAATTTCAAATTAGCTTGTTCTCCAGATACAGATCTTCTCTATTCAGAATACCTGTGTGTGCTAGTCCTTCAGCCATGGCAGCAGCAGGCCCAATGGAGCTGGAGGCACGTGTACATGGCTGAGACTCTACTGCACTGACTGAATGACTGCAGAGTGCTGCTGTGAGGAAGTTTTATACACAATTAACATTCTTCTACTGAATTTTACTTCTTATGCAGATGGAAGTATATACATTTTGATAGGTATATTTGTAACTATAAAAATTATTTCATCTTCGAAGGCAATACCTGGCACAACTTTTTTGCAAATATTTTCCTCTCTCAGCTTTCTAGAGCTCTATCAGCCAAGATACGGAAGATAAAGATGACATTTACGAGCAACTCAAGTAATTTACATCTTTTTAAATTAAATCTTCTTGTAGATAGCCACTTGCTAAAAAGCAGCACACAGGCCAAGCTCCGAAAGAAAGCAACTGTGATGAACGTATTTAGGACAGAAGTTGAACCTGAAACCTCTCCTGAGCAAACAATGCCTTTTCTACATAATCTCTGTAAATACTAATGTTTAGGAGCCTTCTCCCTCATTAATTCATTAATTTCCCTCTAAAATAAATCAAGAATATGATGCTATCTGGATGGCAAGCATGTTAGTGGTCCAGACAAGGAGCCAGGAAATGTTAGCAGGTAGTTTGCCTTCAGCTTTCTAGAGACACTCAAGAAAAAACATTTAGCAAAGAAGTAGGTGGAAAAACTTTACGCTATGGGGATTATGGACATCATTCAAAGCAACAGCTACATCCATCCCTCTGGGAATCAGCAGAACAAAGCTAAACCTTTCTTTTAGAGTACAACCAGCATCAAGTGTCTGGGAAACTTATATCAAGATGTAGTTTCCTATTTGATTCTTTGCTTACTGGAACAGAATATGTCCTTTGCCTCCAGAAATGCCCTTCCCAGACAGAGAGAGGAAATTACTGTCTCCTCTGTAATAGGGAACAGAAAGACAGTACCCTTCTGTTACAGATGGCAAAAAAGATTATATCATGGGAAAAACATAAGGAAAGCAAATCCTTTGGGATATTGATAATACAACTATCTGTGTACTAGATTTTGGCCCTAGCTTAGAACTGTACTCACATTTGGCGTTAAAGATAAATATTAAAGTGTAGCTTAAATACAAATGATGAGGGCTACTTATAAACTTTGCATACATGTATGTGTTATATGCATTCAGAGAACACCAAGGATTAGACCATTTAAAGGAATTTGGCCTGGAAATACCTAATTTCTGGACCTTGACCTGGCTTACGAAGACTGAGAAGTATGTCAGGTTCAATGCAGATCTCACTGGCTCAAAAGACGATAAAATACAGGAACATAAATCTCTGCACCTCAAGACTCTAAAAAGAAGCAGCAAGGCTCCTGCAGGGTTTTGATATCAGCAGAATTAAGTAGTATCTATCAAAAAAACCTTCAGAATTGTAGTTTTGGGCATTTAGTGTCTAAATTTTGCCTTCTGTATCTTATTTCTGCCTGATCCATGGTCTTCAAATAAACGTCATATCTAGTTTTATAAGAGCACACGAAGTTTCAGTGCAAAGTTTTTATAAACCAGGTCTCAATGAATCCTGTTTATCATTCCTTCTGCATTGATACTGTCCTTGGCAAATGGCCTCAGTCAGTGATGCAGAGAAGTGCACTTTAGTATTCATCTAACGTACAGCTGGGACTCCTAATGACTAATGTTATTATAAAATTGACTGAGATCACCTAAAGGAAAGAAACAGGATCATTACAAAAACCTCAGTATTCTCCCAGTTTTGTAATGCTTGTGCTCTGAAGACAGAATTCCCTGTTAGGTACTCGCAAATGTCTAATGAAGGCTGTTGCAGCAATTTTGATGATATTTGCAATTGAGGAGTCTCTAGCTATTCTAATTGTTCCACCTGTTTGGAAAAGAGATGAAGGCCAAAAGAAGGTCAGAATGAAATTAACAGATAAGCAAAAATTAGAGATGAAGATGCTACATTTAGCTCAGTCAGAACTACAGAGTATTTCTAGGTCAGGGTTAATAGCAAGTGTCTCAGCTCTCTACCCAGAAACTGATGTAGATGATGGATTAGGTTTACTGGTACATTTTAATAGATTGGAACAGCATTTCTAATTAATCTAAAGTCAACTTGACATATTGTCATAGTTTTAATGAAATTTGAGGTTTGATATTCAGAAAGAGGAATCAAAGAAACCAGAATCACAGAAGAGATTTTCTAAAAGGAAATCATGTAGAGTGGTGACATTTATTTACACCATGAAGTTTTTCCCTACTTTACACACAACTCCCTGTTTTCTAGATACTTAATTTTGTTGGTGTTTTTCCAACTGAATCATATGCATCAGTGAATGCTCTTTATCCAAACCGCATAGCAATGACAGAAAGCCTGCACTAAACATGTCTTATGGAGAAAACTCCCATGCAATTCCAATGTATGATGGCTAATGAGCTTACAAAAAGTACAGGTTGCTCAAATAAATAAAGCCATCTACTGAACACCATCAGCAGCAACTTTTCTCAGAAGAGAAGAAGAAAAAGTTATGATTAGTTGAAAAGTTAGAGAGGTGCAGCCAGTTAGAATATTACAAAGCATAATTTAAAATCCAAATTAATGTGGTAGAAGACTTAATTATTTCTATAAATAAGCAACAGAACAGTAATGAGGGCTCAGCTATTCATGTACACTGTATTTGATCTTGGATTGGGAATAGTTTCTGTTTTCAGCCCTGCATTTGTATCCTGTACTAAACTTTTATTCCGATGTTACTCAGAGTCAGAAAGTTACTCGATACAAATGAGCATAAAAGCATATTACATAACATACCTTGCAGTTTGAAGACAAAGAAGAAAGAAGAACATATAAAGGCATGGAAGAAATTCCTCCCATCTAAGGCACTGAAGGAAGGGAAGAGCTGGGATACCTGTAAAGTATTTGAATAGGATTTCCTTCTACAAATAAAGACCCTTCCTTATAAAAACACTTCTGCAAATGCAGCGTGAAGAAATCAACTTTTGAAAAGTCAGATATAATGGAAGTATACAATAGATGACATAAAATTGCTGCATTAAAAATAAATAAATCCTTGTTATCCTTTGCATTTTTAATATTTTCACATTTTTGTGGTCACCATATTTAATTGCTTTATTTTTATGCAATTCATAGTACAGATTCCAAAATATTTTGTTTCATTTTAACACTAAATAAAATTATCACAGTATTTCCCTAATTTAATCTTCTTGTCTGATGCAATATATAAAATTTAATTTACTTCTATAACTAATGCATGGTAGGAAATTTGTTCATTGAGTTATGCCTTTCAACATTTTTCTTGTAGGTAATGGAATATATAAAAATAAATCACATTTCACTCAAGTATTTTATGGTATGCCGTCAGCAAATGTCCAAAGAAACACAAACCTAAAGCATTAAAATTGAAACCATTCACTTGCAGATAAATCATCAAAACTTCTCATTTAAAAAATGATTTGTAAAGGTCTAATAAACTGTTAGGGATAAGAACTGAAAATTACCACATATTGGAGTCTTCCTCAACGCTAAAATAAATACAACCTTATTACAGTTGGACACAAAAATAAATCCCACTAGTCCCATTTATAATTTTAAATCATAGAAAGGGCAACAATAACAATGCATGAGCAAATACATTCTTTCACCTTCATCATTGTTGGGGGTTAGGTTTTCTTTTTTTTTTTTCTTTCCTTTTGTATAGAATTTTTTCCCAACTGAGTTGTTAAGCACCGGATACTTAAGAAAAACAAAGAACTGTCGCTAAGCCATGGAGGACAGGGGATGATAAAGGGCAGGGGTGGGGGCAGCATAAGTACTGGATACTTAAGGAAAAACAAAGGATTGTGGCCAAGCCCCAGAGGAGAGGGGCAGATAAAAGGCAGCACCAGGAGAGCTGGAGCTGGGCTTCGGAGGGGAACAGGAGAAGCTGCTCTGCCTTTTTTGGGGGAGAGAAGAGTCTCTGCTGCTGCTGCTGCTGCTGCTGCTGGACCCTTTTCACGTGGAGCTGTTTTTTCTGCCGAGCCGGGCTGCTGCCCCTGCCCTGCCCCCCGCGGCTCCATCGGCACTGCTCTGGGTTTCACTGCGCTGCAGCCCCCGCTCCCCCTGCCTGCCGAGACATCCTACTGTCCCAGTTTGCTGTTTCCGTGAGTCCTGCTGGGGCGCCGGGACCGACAGCGTTCCTGAAGCAAAGCCCGCCTGTCCTCCAGCCCTTCCCCTCCCGGCCGTGCCCCGTGTCTGCTGGAGCTCGCGCCACAGCGCCCCCTGCCGGCTGTGACCATCACTGCACCCAAGGGGACAGTGCCTGCAGGCCCAGAGAGAGCTGGGACCAGGTTCTTGTTTCTGTTTTGTTGTTAATACCATAAGTGTTGGGTTTTTTTGTTCACTTTACTATAAATACTAGTAAAGAATTGTTGTTCCTATTCCTATATCCTTGCCTGAAAGCCCCTTAATTTCAAAATTACAATAATTTGGAGGGAAGGGGTTCACATTCTCCATTCCAAGGGAGGCTCCTGCCTTCCTCAGCACATACTTGTCCTTCAAACCAGGACAATCATCTAGGGAAAAATGTGAATATATTCCCCTCACTTAAATGAAATCCATGTCTGAACTGAGATTAAAATTAGAAATTTATTCCTGAACACATAAATATGAAAGTACTGTATTTAATTTCTGATGACTATAACTGTCATGCTTGAGTTGGCTTTTCATTCTCTAAAACAGACTTCTTTATGTATCACACCACATTACTGAATACTGCTAATCTTCAATGTATTTAATATATAAGGCAAAAAAAAAATTAATTTCTCGTGGGTTTTACTTCAAGAAAGTATATTTGAGACAGCCATTTTGTTCTGACTTTGCCAGTTTAGGAAAAACCAACCCACCACAAAATAAACCAGAAATTTTGTGGAAATTTAAACCATGTCTCCTGACATAGCAGCTATGCAAAACATACAAAAAAACCTACAAAACATAGCCTAGAGCCTTCCATTCATAAACATTTAAGAAAGAGATAATTTAAATTCTGGTTTTTGTGGGCTTTTTGTGGTTATTGGTTTGGGGACTCTTTTTCTTTAGTTGTCCATATGCTGCCCACCCCCTCTGCCCCCTCAATGAGTAAGAGACTGTACAATGGACTTTGCTAGGAGAGTATGAGCTACCTTTTGTTAATGCTATGCTGTATGAGACAACAACAGCCTCAATATCATTTCCTTGGTATAAGAATAATTTTGAATTTAAAGGATTTCTGTCCTCCCCTATGGCTCTAGTTAGAATTAACTTACTCCATTTTTCAAAAGCAATGTATATTCAGCCTACATGGCAGGAAGAGTGCAAGTGAAGGTTGCACACAATCTCAACAACTCTAGTGACCTAATCTCTGGAGTTTGTGAAATATATAATCAGGCTCTTTCTCAGAAGTTATGAACATCAGAGAAGTCATGCCACTACTGGGAAAAGAAATCTAAAATGTTATTTGACAATTATGTAGCTACCATGTACTATTAACACTTCTTCAAAAAAAAAATCACATTTTTTTCTTATGTTAATACTGTCAGTATCTTTTCTATCTCTTCCTCTGCCACCTAAAGGTTTGTTCATTTTGGCATTTCTGTGGATTGAGAGTTGTACAGAGCAAAGGAAAAAGTCATGTAACAAGTGGAAAGATTTATTGAGATCAAAGAGGATGACTTCATTTTCCCACTAATATCAAACTAAGTATTTCAGGCAAAGTAGGAAATAGATTTCCCCTTACTTCAGCTCTTATTCTGAATCCTTGTTTTCACACCTTGAGCTAAAGAACTGGAAATTTAACAGAAATGGAGTGGAGGGAAGATTTCCCAAACCAGTTCACTTGCAGAAATTTAGCTCTTACTTTTTAAGAAGTATTACCGAAAAAAAAAGAAACCAAAACAATGACAGGTGGGTTTTAAATTTCTATTTTTATTGTCAGTCAGGCAAAGAAATTCTCAGCACATATCTAACACAGACTATTGAAACTGCATTAAAAAAACAAGTCACTGAGTTATGATCACTCTACTACAATATCCAGGAAAATCTTTCTTCTACCATACTCAGAATTACTATAGAGTTGATAGTGTTGGCATGTTCATAGAACCATCTGATACCAAAATTTTTCAAAATCCTGAGAAGGTTGCTCAATCTCATCACATAGGGGTGGGAACTACAGTGATACTACTGAAATACTATTGCTACATGGCTGAAGATTCTGCTGCACCAGCAAACTTACCTTACCACAAACCCCACTAACACCTGCTACTCAAATTAATTGACTACTAGAGGAAACTAATGGAGAGATGGGAAGTGTTGTCAGTAAATCCAAAATTCTTGTGAGCAAATCCAAAATTCAGGAATAGTTTCATTATGACAAGGTATGATTTGAACTCCTAAAACATTTGGAGAAGGTTAGCACTGGAAGAGCACCATCATTTGAAAAAGACTCAGTACATTCCATTCACCTTCTTAACCTTTCAGCTGGGAGGGCTGGGTGTTGGAAAGAAAGGATAATATACTTCCTTTTCTAAGTTCAAGTCTAGTGACAGACTTATCCTAGCTATACTGAATCAAAAAGGCACAGCTGTGGAATTAGAGCTTTTCCTAAGAACCTAAATGCATATAAGGTAGATGAGAAAATTTTTGAAATACACCATGTGAAAAAGAGTCAGTGGTGAAAGCCAATAAATTGTATCAATTATTCAACGAGTTTTGCAGACTTTCTAACCTGACCTTTGGATTCCTGATACTGAGTCTGTAATACATCAAGAGTAGTAAAACTAAAATTATTATTAAAAAAAGAAAAAAGATTAAAAAAAGAAGCAGTTAAATTCTTCAGCTGATTTGTAGCGATTTAGTTGCTCTGCGGCCTCCGCAGTTTTCAGTGTGACACAATTAGGAACAGAGTGCACGCAGAACTGACCTGAGCCACAACAACGCTGGGGTTCAGGGGCCCAATGTCTGCTAGGTGAGACATAAAGCACATCTGCTGTCACCTCTGCAGCATCCCAAGGACAGCACATTTTATGCAGGGAGAGAGATTTGCTGTGAGTGCTGCAGCCCAGGGAGATCTGAGAAATGTGCATTGCAGGAAATCAAGAGAAGAGAGAGTGAAAGCACATCATTTATAAAACAGCTTGACTGAGCAAGTAAGTCTGATTACCTGCACCGTGCCACTATTGTCACGACGGCTCCGCGGGGAGCACATTCATTTGTCATTTCCACCATACCATATCTCAAGACATACAAGTATTACATCGAATGCATCCCTCAGCAGTTGGCTCACAGCCTGCTTTCTGGCACATCTCAAATCCATAGATAAATGCTCAGGAGCAGCACGCTGCTCTTCATCACCTCTATTTCTAACCTCTTGTAAAGCATCTGCACACAGGCATTATTTCACTGGCTTTGGGTTTTCCCAGGCTACTCTCCATTACAGATATTTGCGTTTTAAATAGGTGAGAGTGCTCCTCGTGGGACTCCAGGGCCTGCGGGACCCTGCCAGAGCCAGGCTGCTGCCAGAGGGGCAGGACCCGGAGCGGGTCAGGGCGGCATAGGCAGAGCGGGAGGGAGAGGTGGAGCGGGGCAGGGTAGCGTAGCCAGAGCGGGACAAGGTGTAGGAGGAGCGGTTCAAGGAGCTGTACGGAGGGCGTGTCAGTGTGCCGTATGTGGCACGGGTGGAGGAGTAGCCCGAGCGCCCCTCGGGGCTCCAGAGTGATCGGGAGGTGGGGGCCCACGTGGAACCCAAGCGAGTGGTGGTGTCATAGGAGGGGCCCCACTGAGAACCACACAATGAGCGAGAGCCAGAGGTGCCCACGAGCTGGGAGATGGAGCGGGAGGTGGGGGCACAGAGGGAGCGGGCTGTGGCACCTGCCAGGGGGCGCGGGGATGGGGAGCATGGGAGGCAGGTGGCAGCTGAGGAGTCCATGGGCTGAGCGGCAGGCGAGCTGGCAGGGCGGGCCCCCACGGCCACCAGAGAGGCGGAGGTGGGCGAGCACAGCGAGTGGGCTGCGGGGGGCCCTACTGTACGGGGGGCTGGAGAGCACAGCGAGTGGGCTGCCGGGGGTCCCACGGGACGGGGGGCTGGGGAGCACCGCGAGTGGGATGCCGAGGCAGTGCCCACCTGCAGCACTGTTGGGGTGCTGGTGCTGCGGTCAGCAGCGCGGGGGACTGGGGAAGCCGCTGGGGAGCACATGCCGTGGGCTACCGCGGCACTCAGGGGTTGGGAGGACAGGGTGGCCACTGGGCCACACGGAGGCTGGGTGGTGGGAGAGGGTGTGGAGCCGCAAACGACGTGTGAGAGGGAGGCACCAGGCACTGAAAGGGGAGTTGGAGGTTGCATGGGATTACCGATGGTGTGGACTACCGGAGAGCACATGGAGTAGGATGGCGGAGCAGACACAGGGACTGCCTGGGTTGCCCCATTGGGACTGGGGCCAGCCATGAAGTGGGTCAGCAATGCACTCACCGCATTATTCGCGGGGACAGAGACGGAATAGGACATTGGACCCCCTCCACCTCCAGACGGGTGTATGGGAGCAGGACCTGTCTCAAACACCACGTGAGGCATAGGGGTGCAAACAGGGTTGGATGCTGGGGCTGGCATGGAGCCGTACATGGATGGAGGCATTGGAGCACACGTGCCAGGAGGTACAGTCTCGCATATGACACGGAAGCCAGGGTCGCATCCCATCTCAAAACCAGGATTGATGCTTGGATTGAAGCCTTGGTTGCAGATGGTGTTGCATAATGGATGGCCGGCAGGGAGGTACACGAAATCGTACACAGGCTGCCCCCCTGCACTGCAGTTTGGGTTGCACACCGGGATACAGATATATTCACACATGGAGTTGAACGCAGGGTCTGCCACAGGGACAGGCCCAGAGCCGTTCATGGGGACGGAGCCGTTCTCACACACTGGGAGTGACCCGTTCTGGCTGACGGGCAGGACACCGTTCTGGCCTGCGGAGCAACACACTTCGGCCTTGGCACATCCCTTGCAGTAGGCAAACTTGTGGCACCCGAGGTTGGCCAGGAGCCGGTGGCTGCCAAGCCTGTAAGGCGTGAACTCCACGATAGTCCGTGCCTGTTGGTTGGATGCCAGCGTTCCCAAACTGGAGCAAGACAAGGAAAAGAATTAGGGCCCTAATCCTTTGGGCTCAGAAACCTAAACGCTACAAGATGAGTGCACAAAATTAAGTTTTTGATTTGTTGTGACATATTTAGAAACAAACTGTTATGACAACTTTGTTATTCTTGTCTTCTCCCAAAAAAAACCCCAAAAACAAAACCAAGAACAAACAACAACAACAAAAACCAACCAACCAACCAAAAAACCCAGGAAAAAAAAAAAAAAAACAACCCACATATTCTCAGTTGTGAAAAGCATGGTAGAAACTTTTGTCCCAAGAGAAATTTTGGAAGACTCCCATAATCAATTCTGTAATTGGAATTGGAAAACCATTTGTGGTGCTGACTTGAATTCTTAAAAAATGTAGCACCCTTCTGCCTCAAAGGTGTATTTATTGCTTACCATTTCCAGCAGTTCGACAGGGCAGTTTTGTGGAATCCAGTTCATTACTATTCAGTGAGAACAATTCTTAACTTCTTGCCCTCAAAACTAGTCATACTTTTGTCAGTTCTCCTTGTCATGAGTAGAAGCAATGCATATTAATGAACAGCCACTTTTCCTAGAATGTTACAGCATCCTGGAAGTTTCCAGTTTCCTGTGATTAATGTGTTACGAGCTTAGAATGCATATTGCTATTTCTCACTGTTGTTCTCTAATTGTTCCTATATGTGGTTAGTGCCAGTTCATGAATATTTAGAGGAATTTTATTATAAACTCAATAGGATTGTAAGGAACGGGGGACGCAGCTAGTACTTCTTGTAAAGACAAGAGTGCAGACAGATGTTTGATGCATCCACTTAAATTAAATCCTGAGAAAAATGAAGCAGCAGCATATCTTGCCAGCTTTAAATGAATATCAGTTTCAAGAGGAGTGAGGCTTTTAACAGAATCTCAATGTAATGAGGCAAAAAGTCCTGTTCGTGTGCTAAATGCCAAAAATATCAGAACTATTGTCTCTCTCAAAACCTGTTCTGACCTTGCACACCTTAGTCAACTCCCAGTATTATCCCCGTTTAAAGAATTGATGAACTTACTCAATGGTCATTGGCTCTTTGAATAAACCACAGCCTTCTAATGTCATTACACAGTTCTTCATATCTTCCTGGAGAGGATTACAGAAGGAGATCTCTGCAGTACATGGCACTTTCAGTCTGGGTTGGCTCAGTAGCTAGATAAAAAAGAAAAAAACACATTTAATGTTTTTTAATCCTTATAAAATTAACAGTGAGGTAAATAAATGGGAGGAAAAAATTAAAAAGGATTATTAATACACAGTTCTTTCTGACTTGCTTCTATGATCTCTATACATTACTAAGTCAACTGTTTTACTTTAAAAATCACACCAATCTCGCTAAATTTAAAAAGGCAATAAGATAAAAGAAAAATGTAAAGTATTTCAAGTTTATTGGCATTGTACTTAGGAAGTGGCCAAGAAGAGTCCCCATGTCTGTTCCTTAGATCACAAATTCCATAATTAAAGTTCCTTACCTTTACAATAACAGGTGGTCTGTTGACCACAATATCCCTGCTCGCCATCAGAACTTCTCCACACTCTGGGTCTGAGACAGCAACTACTTTCATAATGTTGTGATCACTGAGATAAGGTCCATATTGATTATATGATATACACAGTGGAATTTTTTTCACTGTAAAACAAATTGATTTATTTTTTTTTCTGAATTTTTGATTAATATTCTCACTTTTCTTCCTCCTGAAGTTTAACTCACACTTACAATGGCTTAATTAAATATTAAGTTATCATGGCATCTTTAAAAATAGACAGAATTTTTCCTGGCTTAGCATGATACATTGCTATCTTCAGCAATCTTTCCGTTTTCAATTTGTCTATCAGTGAATTTGCAAGGAGATTAGTTGTTTTATTCTTATTGATTGATTGATGATGATGATGATGATGATGCAAAATTTGGAAAACTTTCATCTCAGTGCAATTCTTAAAGCAATAATTCAAATATAGGCAGATTAAAGCCTGGTAAAATAGGACTTCAATATCAGTATGCAATTTTGTCTTATAATGACATAGTTTACCTAAAGCAATCTTCTTTCTTCCAGAAAAATATATTAACTATGGAAACAGGTGTTTGTTTATGTTCTGCTACATATTCACGCTTCCCAGAATATGGTGTGTCTAGGTGCTCTAAGAAAGTGTTTAACACTGGCTAATATCTTCTGGCTAAGAAAACATTGCTTTTCTGACAGACAATTACAGCTTTATCTTTGTATTGAGTATAGAATTCAGAGCTGAAATTTTAAGGCAAACATTTTTTTAAAATATTGTAAGAATCTCTGAACCTTGAGAAATTAAGGAAAGACTACAATTTACCTGTCACCATACATGTAGTATTGACATTGTGTTGTTTTTTCAGTGATCACCCTAAAGGGAATTCAGCTGTCAAGATTTAACACTGTACACATTTCACTTCCCACAACTATTAGGAAGTTTCCACAAATCCTAAAACCAGCTATCTCCTAAAAAGAACAGGGTATTAGACAATTTCACCCTCTTACCTTCCCTTGGACCCAATGTGACATTCACACAGTCTTTCCAAAACTGATCCATTGGGCAACCACTGTAGGTTATAATTTGTGCGCACAAATTAAACTTCAGGGTTTTGTTCTCATTACGCAAATTTTCAAGCAGCCAGTTCAGTTGGACATCTTCACCATACATTGGGCAGTTAGCCATCTTTAATCTCATGTTAATTCCAGAGTCGCTCAGAAATGGGTTTTTCAGAGACGATAGCTCTCTGTCGATATGACAGTTGGAAGCATTGCAATACCCTGGGTGAATTCTTCTGTAAGCCCGGTAATAGGCTTCTTTGTTTTTCACAGAACCTGTAGAAGAAGATAGATGATAATGAATCTCCTGGAGGCACAAATAATTTCTACCCAAATAACAAAGATTATTAAATTTATTGCTTCTCGTTACTGGAACCTAGAATAGCAGGTTGCTGTAGAACAAATGCACCAGATAATATGAGATACAGCAGTCGGAATGCATAGAGGAAAATAAACATCTAAGGGGAAAAAAAAATTAAAAACCTTATTTTACTTTTAAGTAGTTAAGTATAAAAATGGTCATGTAAGTCTCAAAATGTATAGTTAGTACAAAACTCAGAATACAACTCATTAAAAGAATAAGGGTGAATATGAGATGCTACCAATCCTCTCAAAAGATGAAATACACCATTAAAAGTCAGAAACTATAGTTTTCCAACCAACCAACCAAAAATAAACTAAAAAAAACCCCACAGAATGTGCAAATGTACATTTCAGCTGTGATCTACTGTTCATTCCTTTATGCAATTTTGCTGGTTGAACTCCTCCCTTCTACTGGAATATGAAAGTCAGTAATCCATGGCCCAAAGTAAGACCAGCAGAATATGTTAATAATACATGAATTTCGAAAGTAGGCGTATTTTCTGACAGACCTGGTACAAGAAACAAGTAAGGTGTTAATCCTAGGTTTAGAAGAATTTGTGGGGTTTTTTAGATTATCTCAAGTCTGCTAATATTTTAAACTAATGTACAGATGAGACCAAAACATATACATAAAAACAGTGTTACTCAAAAGGCTGGAACATATGTCCTATGAGGAACAGCTAAGGGCTTTGTCTAGTTTGGAGAAAAGGACACTGAGCAGTGATCTCATTGTTCTTTGCAACTTCCTGAGAAGAGGAAGGAGAAGGGGAGGTGCTGAGCTCTTTTTCCTGGTGTCCAGTGAAAGGAAGCATGGGAATGGTCCAAAGCTGTGCCAGGGAAGACTTAGACTAGACATTAGGAACTATTTCTCTATTGGGAGGCTCGTCAAACACTAGAAGAGACTTCCTAGAAAGGTGGTTGAAGTGTCATGGTGGTCAGTGCCTTAAAAAGAGGTATTTAATAGTATGTTTCAACTTTCAGTCTGTTCTGACATATAAGGCAGTTGGATGAGATGATCACTGTAGGTTGTTCCAGCTGAAATATCCTATCCTATCCTATCGTATCCTACCCTCTCCTATCCTATCCTATCCTATCCTATCCTATCCTATCCTATCCTAATTAGTATATGCTTTGTTTGAATAATCTAAATATATTTAGAAGTTTAAAAATCAGGATCTTTGAAGAGAAAAGCATCTTCAGATTGTTCTGCACATTTTAACACGGGAGAGGTTGATACTTTTATATGATTAGCCTGTAAAATTTCCTCTAACCCATTTAATATGCTTTCATCATACCTAGTTCATACTTGTAAGCTCCAGTGATATCTTCAAACTGCTCATTGCCAACATTCTTGGTGATTAGACGTTGTCCACATGGCCATGTGTCACAGAAAAATTTTGTTCTTTTGGCATTGTTTTGGGAAAGCCAGCCAACATAGTTTGAATTTACTCGAGAAA
Source organism: Picathartes gymnocephalus (assembly GCA_013390045.1). Taxonomy (NCBI): domain Eukaryota; kingdom Metazoa; phylum Chordata; class Aves; order Passeriformes; family Picathartidae; genus Picathartes; species Picathartes gymnocephalus. The sequence continues at coordinate 46,316 of WEKY01008181.1, forward strand.
ACATATGATGGCCATCATAATCCAAGTCCAGTTCCCCTTCCCTGATGCTTCGAACCCATGTAGGACCACTGCAAGCTGAACCTAGACCAGAGAACAAAAATGTTATAACACATTGTAACCTGAGTATGAGGGAAACTCAGAAATGCAATCTGAGGAAAATTATTCGAACTACAGTAAAGTTACCTCTGCCTGTTTCCAGAGGTGTTGGATCCAGACACTGCCAGTCACCACAGCACTGATTTATGTCTCTGCGAGCCATCCAAGATTCATTCCAGCAGTGGTATCGCCTGTAGAATGAAGGAATATACAATTAATGATGTCTCTTGATTACCAAGTTTAATGCCTATGACAGAGGAAAACCATGTCAGAGATAATTTTTAAATCAACTGAAGGTTTTTTATGTCTTAAGACTATTAAAGATGTTTGTGATAGGAGTGGTTTTCTTTGCTTTGGAACACTCAGATTGGAGATTTGTTCCAGAACCCCACAGACCTGATTGCAAAACATGTTTCTTTTAGCTGATAACTGTTCTTTTGTTTAAGTTTAACAGGAATTGAAAGGTTTATAAGAACTAAGCAATCCATTACAAGGAGTATCAGGAGGGCAACATAAGTATCAACCAAGTGATTATGACTGAAGATAAAAGTCCAAATTAGTGATAAATTTTCCCTAACATTTCATTATCTACTTTACACTTTTACAGCTACTAAGTCTGATGGCCTTATTTTTTTCAGCTGAGAAGGATAAGCAGGCAACATGGATTCTCACAAGAGATTTTTCTTTTTTCTTTTTTGAAAATCTACATTGACCAGACTGCCTCTTTAGTAGTTTCATAGTTTTGAAATGCATTATTAGGAAACTGAAGAGCATTACCCTGCAAAAGAAAGAGATACACCAAAGAGAGACACTGATCTGCTAAATTTATACTGGTTTTCTTATCATTTATCTTTTTAAAAGGGCAAAAGAACTTTATATTTTTCTTATTTACCATAGCTTATCTTTGCCACACAGGTTTTTACCAGTAGAGTCAAAAATCTCATTGATACCAAGGGGATTCTCAATTGAGCAAGGAAAACAGAAGCTTGTGACAACACGGCTTGGAATTCCCAAACACCTCATCACTGTAAGAAAAAAGTATGAATGAGTCGTTACAAATCACAATTAATCAGGTAGATCCTTCACTTATTTTATAAATTATTATCTTATATTCTAAGCTGCAGTTATGGAAACACAATAGATAGGAAGCAATATTTGGGATGGCAGTTTGAAAAAAGCCTAGCAGAACGGAATGGTTTGTTACTCTTCCATCTTAAAATAAAAACAAAAAAAAAAAGCCATAAAACCAGATGTTTTAAGTTCAGAAATCATTAACCTGATTCTGCATTAATAAAATAATTTTTTTTTTTAATAAATAGTGTGGTACATATAGGTTCATCTACAGGACTTCAATTTAATTTTCTTGAATGTAGAAGCAGGTTCAGTAAATAAATCATATAAAGTTGGAACTCAAATCTTCTGTCTGTAGCGTTTAGTGCACTATTATCTAATCTTTTGCATTAAAAGGAGAATATAGGCTAATGCTTTTTGTGTTTTGGAGGAGACATTAATAGAGATTTTCCTGTTCATAACTTAGTGCTTTTTCTCATTCTTCAAAGATCACCCAAAGCATAAATTTTGGCTCCACAATGGGGTTGTACTAGAGGACCTTTAAAAGGTGTTTTAATAAAAGTTTCAGTATTGATCACTCCATAATATAGAGGTTACAGAGAAGATGGAACTACTTTTCTTGCTCTTCAACCTGTACTGGCAAGCAAAAGGTTGATAGGCTCCACTATATCAAGAGCATGAGAAAAATATTCAATTTCAGTGAAATGCTTATGAGTAAAATACTTCAAGTAGTTTTTAGGGTCAGAGGTTTTTTATCCTTGTTTTCTCTCTTCTTTTTTCTATAAACTAGGTAAGGGCAAACTGAGATCATACCTGTGCACATTACTGAAGCAAGAGCTCCACAGTACCCATATCTGACCGGCCTGCATCTGCCACTGTACCACTGCTGTAGAATAGGGACACTTCCATTCCAGGAAAATGGCTTTGTTCCTTTCAGATAATCATTGTTCTCTGGAATCTTCATGATACTGTTAGTGGTGTGGCTGCTTATCTAGAAAGAGAAAAGAAAACCAACCTTTTCAAATAGATGACCATGTCTTCACATTCTAAGCATATCTTAAAATCATCAGAGATTAGCTTTACAAGTTTAATTTTCCTATGAATCTGAGCACAGGAAGAATTTTCCCTGGTCCCCTAGTGTGTTAGACTACCATGCAGTTTCTCCTTCTATAATATATTGAGGAGTGACCTGATCTATTCAGAGGTCTCACACCCCCACAGATCTTACCATGTGATTCACCACCATGCTGACATGCACAGGGTCGTTGCGCCAACAGTGGTCACGATCGGAGCCATGATGGTAACTCGCACCCATATCTAAGATCTTCAAGCAGATATCCAGGATCCCATCTTCAAACTGAGGAAAAAAGAGGATAACATAAGTATCATGGTATGCTGATGTTTATAAAGTACCTTTCTTATCAATAATCCAGTCTTTTTCACTTATATGAGCTGCCCTCTCTCATCTCCTGCCCTTTTTTATCCTTTTTTTTTTTTTTTTTTGTTTT
>WEKY01008187.1:13357-88476 GCA_013390045.1 Picathartes gymnocephalus
ATACCCGAAAACAGAGCCGGGGGGGAGGGGGAAGAGAGCAAAAGTCACCACCAAAATCTCACAAAGCCCTGAGGCCGCCCAGCCCCCGGTGCCTTCGAAGAACAGCGAGTGCGGAGCGAGGGATGCGCCCGCCCTGCCCCGGGGAGAGGCTGCCCGAGGGGTTTGGGGCAGCTCCAGGTGCCTTCAGGGGAGGTTCCGCCTCTCCCAAGGGATTTGCAGGACACCCAAACCCCTCCGGGTCGTCATCACAGCAGTTTACCCAACTCCTGGCTGCGTGGTCCTTGGGGTTGCCAGGAGAGGGATGCGATCCTTGAGGATGCTGGGAGCATCATCACAAAATCACAGAACAATAACGGGTTGGAAGGGAGCTTCAAAGGCCACCCAGTCCAATCCCTCAGCAATGAGCAGGGACACCAAAGAGATCAGGATGCAGCCCCTGGAAATGCCAAAAAAAGGGGATGCAGTCCCTGGGAATGCCAGGAGAGGGATGCTGGGAGCAGGACGTTTGGAGAGGAATCATAGAATCACAGAATAGTTTGGGTTGGAAGGGATCTTGAAAAGTCAACGAGTCCAACCGCCTGCAATGAGCAGGGACATCTCCAGCTGGATCAGGACAGGATGCAGCCCCTGGAGATGCCAAGAGAGGGATGCAGTCCCTGGGAATGCCAGGAGAAGGATACCAAGAGAGGGATGCAGTCCCAGAGGATACAGGGAGAAGGATACCAAGAAAGGGATGAAGTCCCTAGGAATTCCAGGAAAAAAATGCCAGGAGAGGGCTGTGGTCCCTGGGGATCCAGATTGACACAAACATGCTCTTTTCTGGACCAGGGATGGGATGATGGAACACTGAGATGCTTCCCATCACTGGCACAACCCTTCTCAAGGTGTTCCAAGGAGGAAAGCTCCCCCTCCACCACTGCCCTTCCAAAAATCCTTGGCTGACTCACTCAGGCCACGTTTGAGCAGCTCCAGGAGGAGCAGGAATAGGGAATGGGGATTAAAACACTGGCATGTCCCCCATCCCACGCCTGACCAGCTGTCACTCACAGCCCCAAGCACTAAAACTCGGGGACAGGAACCTGCTGGCTCAAGAGGCGGCAGTTCTCAGAAACCAGATTCAGGTGAAAGGGGTAAAAAAAGAAAAAGAAAAAAAAAAAAAAAGGAAAAAAAAAAAGAGAAAAAAAAAAAGAGACAGAAAAAAAAAAGGAAGCCAAAGCGCCAAAGCAGTCTCACACTGAGCAGAGATAAAAATACTGCTCCTCCCGTGGCTGCAGCGAAGACGTTCGAGCCGTGGCTGAGGCTCCGAGGGCTTTCTCCGGAAGGAGCCTTCCCGGCCAGCCCCGGCGTGCCATCAATTTACGGGATGCACTGGATTTCATTAAAATGCTATAAAGAAAGCAGCACAAATGCAAATCCCATTTCCCTTCCCCTTCCTGTAAAAACATCTGGTCAACAGAAAGGGCTCGGGACATTTCCGCCGTGAATCACGGTTTTCACGGAGTTTGGGATTTGGCCATATAAGAGGTGTTTCTTGGGGCTGGGGCTCAGCTGAGGAATGGGGCAGCCCCAAGGCAGAAAAAATCAGGGTTTTCCAGCTTTGGTTTAAAATTTAGACCTCAGAGTAGCCAGTCCTAGAGGTTATATGGGATTAAACGGTGTGGGAGAGGAGAAAGCCCTTAATGCTTCCAAGGAAATCAGGGAGCACTGGTGAGCATCGCCCTCATAGCAGACAGCAGAGAATCCACCTGGGCTGCAATTCCAGGAATATGCCCAGATAGATATATATATATATATATGGATATAGACAGATAGATAGAGATAGACATATCTAGAGATACAGCTATATATATGGATATATATAGATATAGCTATAGATATATCTATATATAGATAGATATATCTATATCTATATCTAGCCATATATACCAGCACTATAGGTATCCCAATATTCCCCTGCCCCAGCTCCTCTTCCACACAGCATCATCACCTCACGCTGGCCTCCTCACACCCCAGCATCCCCCTGGAATGTCTCCATTGGGTGGGATCCAGGTGCCCCCTAACCCTGTGCCCTGCAGCCGGGCAGTGACCCTCTCCCAGGAAAGCTCCAGCTCCCATCATCTCCAAATCCCTCCTTTGCAACATCATTTTTCCAGTGCTCGAGGGAGGAGGGAGCCATGCCAGAAGCAAGCCAGCTGTGGCTCTGAGCACGGGAAAGGGGAGCTGCTCCCTCTCCCAAAACCCTCATCTCCCCTGGGGCAGGGGATGCCCACTCCAGGCAGAGCCGTGGGGATCTCTGGATTCTCCAGCACAGCTCCCTGATCCCTTCACCCAGCACAGCCACCCAAGCAGTAAATGGGATCAGGGCTCTTCAAAGCCCCCACTCCCTTTGATGCCGGGCACGTTATGGGATTAAACTCAGAAGCCCCACTGGAGCACCAGGAGAAAGGGGGGAAAATAAGATAAAAGCTGCCAAAAGCAGCAGGACCCCCCTCCTTTCCCCACACACCTGCCTTTTCCAAGGTCATTCCAAGGGGATGGATATTTGGGGGCTTGGCTTGGTGCTGTAAAGCCCTGAGGGTGAGCTGAAATTTCAATTGCATCCTATTATTTGCAGGGTGGAGAGGGAGAGGAAGGGGAGGAAAGAAGAGGGAGGGGGAAGGAAGAGGGGGAAGGGGGGAGGAAGAAGGGGAAGGGGGGAGGGCGCTTCCAGGGAGACCCTGAGGGTGACCAACCTCACAGTCCAAAGATCAGTTGGGGTGGAAAAATCCCAAGAACTGATTTTACAGTTACTTATTTAAAACCATCAATTTTCTGTGGTGATCAGCAGCACCCTCAAATCAGGAACAGATCCATGAGAAGGGGAAAAGGCAGTGGCAAAGCCCTGGGAGCATCCCAGGGCAGGAGGATGGAGGGGAGGGGGCTCCTCACAGCCATTCCCAGGGGGTTGTTGGTTGTTATTTAGTTATTTTAAAGGAAAACAACCCCCTAACAAACCATCCTGTTCTCACTGCTCTGTGGTTTGCCCCCGTGCTAGGTTTGGGGAGTGGGAACCACCAGCACTGTGGGGGATTTTCCACCAGCCCTGGAATTCAACCGCAGTCACTGGGAAAGGCTCTGGATTGATTGTGCTGTGAAGGAGACGGGAGCTGGCCCTGGCCCAGAGAATTGGAAAGGAAGGAGCCGCCCTGAGAATATTTGCACAGGAAGCAATTTAATCCAGAGACTTGCAAAATTCAACGAGGAACATCCCCCACTTCCGCAGGCCTGGCTGAGAAACCCCCTGCTCAGGGCTCTGGGGACCGTGGGGTCTCCGGCCTCGTGGTGATGTGGAGCACCAGGAAATCTCCATCCCATGGAGACTGCAAGGAATAATGCTCAGAGCATTGGGGGAACTTGGTCAGTGTCTTGTTTGAAGTGTCTCCTGCCCCTGGGTCAAAGCTGGGCAGGGAATGTGGGGAGAGGAAGAATGTGCTGGGCTTGCTTCCCAAGGGGGAGGGAAACAAATAAAGAAAGAGGGAGGGAGGGAAGGAAGGAAAAAAAAAATGGAGAAAAAGAAAAAGATGGGGGCAGGAAAAAAAAAAAAAAAAGGAGGGGGGAATTGAAAAAAGAAAAGGGGAAGCAAAAAATAAAAGGGGGAAGAAAAAAGAAAAAGGGATGAAAAGAAAAAAGAAAAAGGGATTAAAAAAAAGAAAAAATGGGGGGGAAGGGAAAAAAGGGGAAGAAAAGGGGTCAGGGAGGGGAAAAAGGCAGTGCTGTCCAGCTGCTGGAGCACCCTCCAAGTGCCCCAGAGCGCCTGTGACCTCCCTGTGCCCCGGGATGGGGACACACACTCCCACGGGGACAAACAACTGCAACCCTTGACACGACAGAGCAAAACCAGCTTTTACTTTCAGATGTTACAATTTTGATGTTGTTTCTTTTTTCAAATATTTAATATTGGAGTCGTTTGACGGAAATAGCAGGAATTCAGCCAGCTGCTCCCTGACCCTGCTGCCCTGAAGGCAGGGACAAGGCTCCAGCTCTACCGGAGGTTTCCAAAGCACAAGTTTGTCATCAAAGTTAAACGAGGACCAAAAAGAAAAGGAAAAATTCATCCCATCGTGCCTGTGCAAGACCTGCCATGTGGAGGAACTGGGAACTGTCTTTTTACAGATTAAACACCCCGGCTCCCCCCACATCGCTCCCCACTCCCTCACATCCTGCATCATCTCCGCTCCAGCCACGTCCCAGCACCACGGGAGCTCCCTGCAGCAGCCGAGAGCTGAACTTCCAGTCACAAACCTCCTTCCAAAAAGCCAAACTGCGGGTCCCACTGGGAGCAGAGAAAGGCACAGAGCCTAATTCCTGTATTCCCTTTCCCCTCCCAGCTCGCCCAGGCGAGCAGATGCTCAGGCTGCTCAAGCCACAGCACAGGGGGCAGGGTGAATTTGGGCTTCACCAGACTGGATGCCCCCTCACCTTGCTGGGACGGGTCCATGAGGCTGGGACGAGTGGGATAGAGGCCATCAGCCTCTATCCTCAGCTTGGAACGCAGGCACTCTGCTTCCAGCTGGAAAACCCAGTTCTGGGGTCCCAGCTGGGAGAAATGTAACGACATCTTGACCAGCTGCAGCAATCAGCACACCTTGGTCTCAGCATCTCTCACTCCCCAAACATGACCCTGCAAGGGTCTGTCTCCTTCTCAGGCATTAAATAAACAAGGCCCAGCCTCTTGTGGCTGCAGCAGAGGGAGAGCAGAGTCAGAGCAAACCCATCCGGGCCTCTCACGGTGAGAAACCCTCGTGGTGCTGGATGCACCGTGGCCCTGCTCCTCCCTGCGGGATGCTCTGACATCCGGGCACCGTCCCCAGCCGAGGGACCCGCTGCATCACCGGCTGGACCAGGCGAGAGGAGGCAGGTCCTTACCTTGGGCGGGTCAAAGAGCTCCAGCACAAACTCCTCGGCGTTGGGCGGCCCCGCCCGCCGCAGCACCAGGCGGCAGCGCTGCCAGCGCGTCCCGCTGTCCAGGGAATTCTCATCCAGCAGCCCATACTTGAGAAGCCCCTCCTTGCGCACCTCGGGGGGCTGCTCCCGCGACAGCCCCCACGGCAGGATGCGCTTCCCCAGTCCCGGCTTGAGAGCCGCCTCCGCCGCCTCCCCATCGCCATCCCCGGGGAGCGCATCCGAGGAGCGGCGGCGGAAGAGGCTGCGCCAGCTCCTCCGCAGCTGGCTGAGCGAGAAGGGCCTCCGCGCCGGCCCCGCCAGCTCCTCCGAGCTCCAGGACTTGCGCAGTCCCGAGGGAGCAGCCTCGGGGGCTCGCAGGGGCTGCTCGGGGCGGGCACCCGGCTCCGCCTCGGCTTTGGTGGCCACGGTGCCCAGGGAAGCGTCGGTGTGCCGCCGGTGCGTGTCCCGGTAATCCCGCGCCGGGCCGGCTGGCAGGATGCGGAGCTGGTTCATGGCGATGCCTTCCTTCACCTCGTGGCAGAAGTACTGCTGGAAGAGGTCGGTGAACTGCACCGAGAAGTTCTCGGCGGCCAGGAGGTCATGGTGCGGGTGCTCGGTGGCGAAGCGCAGGTAGTGCCGCGCCAGCTCCTTGGCCGTGCTGATGGCGTGCAGCTCGCAGAACTCATGCCAGCCCCGGGGATGCGCTGGCGTGCCGGCCGGCAGCGAGTGCCCATTCATTGCCGAGGCTCCAGCGAGGCGGCCGCGCTGCAAGACAGAGCACACGGTGAGGTGGTGAGGGCAGCCCCGGTGTCCCCACGTGTCCCCCGCCCCGGCAACCCCTGGCTGGCGTGGCCAGACCCCACTCGGAATGCGTATCCACAGGGCCTAGGGAACGCTGGGGTCAACTGGGTCGCACTGAAAGCTGCCTCATTCCCATGGATACACTGGGCATGGCCAGGGGACAGCCGCTTCCCAGGGAGCAGCATGGCCATGTGACCAACCACTGCGGCCACCCGAGCCCTCAGCCCGGCCGCAGCTCCTTACACGCCCATCCCCACCTGGCAGGGCCGTGCCTCAGTTTCCCCACCTGCGCGGTGGGGAGCGGGCAGGTCCCGGCGCGGGGCGTCTGTGCGGCTTCCTGCCAGCACAGCTGCCTGCAGCTGCCCGCCGCCCGCGGGGACGCCTGGCCCGGCCACATCCGCTCCCCTCCTGCCAAGGCTCCGCAGCGCCGATGGGTTTCCCTCCAGGGACCGATTTCAACGGAGCTGATAAAGCTGGAACGGGGGCGGGAGGGGGAGGAAACAAGATGAAAAGCTGCAGAAATCCAGGGATGGAGCTGCCTCGCTGCCAGATCCTCCCGGCCCTGGCGGCCTGGGGAGAGGCGGTCACGCCGCCGGGGCTGCTCGGGGTGAGCGCGCGTTCCCGAGGGGATGCTCCGCTGCCTGCGGGACCGGGGAGCCGCCGGGCTCTGGCAAACCACACCGTATCTCTGCCCCCAGCAGATTTCGCTGAGAGGCCAGTCTGGCGGGACGGAGGCTGGCGTGCCGCCTGCCCGCCGTGCCCGGCTAAGCCGGCAGTGGTGCTCCCCAGGGCCGGCCCCGCTGCTCACCAGCGAACCTCGTGCTCGCCCGGGGCACTTATCGGGGCCGTGCACTCCGCTCAGGAAGGAAACATCGGCCAACCCACCCGGATCCTGCCGCGCCGGCACGGGCACCGCCGCCTCCCTGAAACTCCGGCAGCAGCACCCCGGCTGCTGCGAGGGGAGGAAAAGCGGATTGCATTTGTCTGGGGGAGGAAAAATTAAAATAAAAAAAGCCCTGAAGGGCCAGAAGGAAGCGAACGGGCGATGAGGAACGTGCGGGCACTGGGGATGGCGTTTGCAGCCAGGGCGGCGATAAAGCCGGGAAGCGGGGCTCTATCTCTGCCCACCCGCCGCCCTGCCGAGCACGTCCCGCGAAGGTTGCAGGCGAGGCGAGATGTTATCTGCCCCCCGCCAGCCTCGCCGGGCCCGGCTTCTCAGAAGAGCCGCCCAAAGCTCGGGGCCGACCGGCGTGCCGGTAGTGCGGGGCATGCGCCCGCTGCAGCCCGGCCGAATCCCCCAGCAGGGCCCCGTCTATCAGCGCCGCCAGCCTGCCCATGACTCAGCATCCTCCGCCGCGCTCCCGCTTCCTCCCGGCACCCGGGAATCGCCGCCGCACCACCCACGCCGCCGGCACGCTCCGAGGGATGCTCCCGCAAAATGCGGAGGGAAGGGAGGCACTCATGCGACTCAGGCAGGTGGGAGATTCCCAGGGCGGGGAATTCGCCTTCTAAGATTTCAGGCTCCGCCTCGCGCCAGCTTCGGGAGAGGTTCGCGGCGCGGGAAAAGCCGGGCTTCGTCTGTGCCACGCGGTGGGAAGCAGCCGAAGGCCGTCTCCAGTAGCAACGCGCTTTTCCAACCCGACGATGGGAAACGCTCCCCAGCGCTTCCTCCTCCCAGCACTGGCACAATGCCGACCTCACTGCTTCTGCCTGGCGCGCTTCCCTCACGGAAAGAGCTCTCCCGGATGAATCCATGCTGGAGTTACCACAGCAGCCTCTGCTCAGCCCCAGGTTTCAGTAGCAACACCCACAGGGATGCGAGTTCCTGCTGCCGGGTGAGCTTCTCCCTGCTCCAGCCCGTTGTGCTGCACAAAGCTGGAGTCCAGCAGCCAGTGGCTTTAAGGCAGAATTTACATCCTATTCCTCATAGGTTCCCGTGAGGAGCTCCTGCCATCCTGCAGGTCGGACGAAGTACTTCTGATTGCTTTAATTTGCTCTGGATGGAGAATCCAGCCCATCCTCGGACACACCATGAACTAGTTGGGATGGGGGGCTTCCATCCCTGCCAGCTGCTGGAAGAGCTGTAGAGCACCCAGCCTTCCCCACCTCGGGGCTGTTTGTGGGTGCTGGGGTTGTTTTGGGGTGCTGGGCCAGGAGCTCGAGGAAGAGCAGGACAGGGTGGACCAGCCGTGGTGGCTTTGACACGGGCTGGGACAGCAAGCTGGGGCTTGTGCAGGATCCAGCCCTGCAGCCCAACCACCCCCGGGAGCTTCCCTCAAACTCTTGCCCAACCTGAGCGTTGTTGCGGCGGCGCTGCCAGCACCGACGGGGCCGAGAATCCGTGCCTGAATCCGGCAATGGGTTATTTGTCCCAGTAAATGCATTTGTTGTTTAATTGCAGCCAGAGGAGCCGGCAGCACCAAGCAGTGCCAGGGCAGTGCTGGGAGCCAGCACCGCAATCCTGCCGCCTGCTCCCGGAGGATGAGCACTCAGAGCCAGCTGGCCTCGCCACGGAGGAGCTGCCAGATCCAACTCCCACCTTCCCACCGCGGAAAAGCCATCCAGAGACTGTGGCCACGCGGGAAGGTCACCCTCCAGCACCCAGCACCACAAACCCGGCCTCGAGGGGAAGTGTGAGGGAGCAGAGCCCCCGTAGCCGTGCCCGGTGCCCTGTGCCCAGCCCTGCTCACACGCTGTGCATGAGCAGCACCACCCGAAAATGAAAACGGCCCCACTCGCCGCCAGCTCCACACCAGGAAAATGCACGCCAGCAACATGAATAGGAAATGTGATTGATGCGCCAGCTCTCCCAGAAATAACTGTTCCCAACCGGAGGAGAAGCGTCCGGAGGCATTTGCAGCTCCCTTTATAAGCACAGGACTATTCAAAACTCATCCCAAGGACTATTTTCAGGAGAGGGCAAAGTGAGGGGCTGGGAGACGCCCTGGCCGGCCCTGCAGCTCCCCGCTTGCCGAGTGGCAGAAATACAAAGTTCCCACAATCCCAAGAGCAGGAACATTGTTCCTTCCCAGGATGTCCTCCATGAAAAGAGCTATTCTGAGCCGGCTGCAGCCTTTCTTGGCATGGCCCCGCAGCCGCTCCGAGGCGGCTATAAAAGGCTGGGTTACAATGAACGGCACTTTTCAATGGAAGAGCATCTGGCACGGCGGGTTCGGGGGGATGCAGGTCCCTGGGGGGGGGATCCAGCCAGCCACAGGTGGGCTTGCAAGGGCTGGGTGGTGCAGAGCATCCCCACAGGATGGGGATGGTGCAGCCCCTCTCTGCATCCTGATCCCCCGGAGATGGCTGAACAGCTGGAGGAACATCTGGATGCACCCCTGGATTGAGAGGGATAAGCAGGGTGCTGCAGCCATTTGGGGGTGGGCACGGAGATGCTGCCACACAGGAAGGCAGGAGGGGCTGGTGCAGGGGGAGAGGTGGGGAAAGGATCTGACTGCAGACTCAGGGTGTGGGATACACCCACATATTTACAGCATCACTCTAAAACAGCCAAAGCCATTTGTGCCGGCACAATCCACAGCAGAAAGTGCCCAGCACTGTCCTGCTCTTCCCTCTGGAGCAGCCCCCCATGATGGTGAGGAATTTCTGGGTCTCACAGAGGGTGATAGCACAGCACCATCACTCCCTGTGAGCCTCCAGCTATTTCCACACAAGCTGGAGAATCCCACGGGTTCTCAGGAGCTTCCCTCTCTCTCTTTTGGCTGAACCAAACCAGCAAGTTAAAAAGAAAGGAAGGAGCAGGACAGTGAGATCCCCCAGCCCTCACATCCATACAGGCTGTAGGAAATCAGTCTAAAAGCCAGTGTGGGAAGGCAGGTTTTGCCTTCCTTCTCCCCCTTTCTCACAGGACATAAACACTCCTCTCATTTTACCACCTCCTGGCACCACAAAACTTTTTATATTAAAGACCCAAACTGGCCTTAATCTACAGCTCTGTGTGGGCTGCGCAGCACCACAGACCTCTGGGGATGTGGGTGATGTTACAGCACTTCAAACCCGAGGGAAAGTCACCTGTTTGGCTTCTCCTGATCACTCCAACAGGACAGACAGGATGGAGACCACCCAAACTCATCTCAGGTCAAATCCAAGCTCCACGCTGGCTCAACCCACAGCAGCTCACCAGGACAAAGAGCTGTGGCCAGCCCAGCTCCCCAAAACCCCTCTGCCTGCTCCCATCCTGTGGCGTCTGGCACCTTGCAGCCTGGTTGACACCATCACACTCTCCTACACCCACTGCCTGCGGGGAAAAGCCCGGCAGCGGGGTGGCCTCTTTCGACAGGGCTTGTTTTGCTGCATGAAATGAATCGCTGCGGTGTAGGCGTGGGAGAAACGGGGTGCGGGGAGCGCTCCCGGGGGAGCGGCTGCCCTGGGGTCCCTGGGGACAGCAGGGAGCAGCCGGCAGCTCAGTTTCCAGCCCAGCCTGGCTCTCCAGGCTCTCCGCAGCAGTCCCCCAGGGGTTGCTGGATTTGGCCCTTTCTCCTTGCCAAGCCGCGGCAGCGCTGCCAGCATCACAAACCCCACCGGCAATCAGCGCTTGCACTTTCACTTTGTGTCACCCACTGGGATTTGTCCCGACACCTCCATGCTGTCCGTCAGTCCCATGGGTGTGTGGGTGGGGAGGATTTGCTCTGGTGGAGGATGGAAGGTCCCTCAAAAGCCACTGGCACTCACACCCCAATCTCTCCAACACAGCACAGGGTGCTGGCAGACCCGCAGGCCTGTGGGTTCTGGTGAAACCAAACCAGATCTTACCAGAGGCAATAAATACAGAAAAGTAGAAGAGAAAATAGAGGAAGCTTTGGGGAGGGGAGAATGCACAGGGATGAGGCTCTCCTGCCCTAAAAACAAGTTTAAAAGAAATCCAAAGTATTGTTCTAGTGCCAAACAAGTCAAAGTGAAACTTGCCATTAACTCCATAGGCCTTTAAACTCTAATCCCGCTTCCTGCCAGCAAATCCAAGTGCAGAGAGGACATGCAGGAACTGGCAGCACCAGATCTCTGCACTGGCCACCTCTTCCTCTGGCTGCAGCCTCAACAAGTCCCTAGGCCACCAGCCCACAACTCCAGCACATCTGGAATCAATTTACAACAACATCGAAATCGCAGCTCAACAACTCATCCCGGTTTCCTTGACAGTAAATCCCAGCCTGGGCTGCAATGACCGTCTCAGTGCCATGAGCCAGCAGCTCCGGGCTCTCTGTGGGTGACCCTGATGGAGTTTGGCACAGGCAGGACTGGGCACACTGGCAGGGCATGGGAAGGCCGCGGGGACGCTGACCGCTGGTGCATCGGCCTCGTGCTCCGAGCCCCTGCCAAGCCACGGAGCCAACAAAGCCTGCAGGGAGCAGAGAGTCAGAGGAGCCGCTCGGCAGGCTCCGGGCGCCACCTCTGCTTGGCACTCGCCGTGGGCACGGGGGCAGAGGCAAGGCATGGCCCCCGTGGGCAGAGCAGGATCCCATAACATGGGGCAGGTGGGCATCACCCCATGGGTCCTGCACTACCCCCCCAGAGGGGTCACCCCCATGGCAGGGGCTGCAAGGGTCCGGGGGGAGGCAGAGGAGAGGGGCAGGGCTGGTTCCCTGCGTGCTGCACCCCCGACTCCGGGATCTCCAAAACAGGGATGCTGGGAAATGGGGGACGTTGAGGGATCCCAGAAGAAGAGGTGCTCAGGGGTACTGTGGTGCTAGAAGAACGGGGGTCCCCAGGATGGGGGCACCCACAGAGGAAGAGAGCCCCTGGAACAGGGAAAACAGGAGCTGAGAGACCAAGGGTGAGCACAGTCCCTGGAAAGAGGCAGCCCAAGGAAAGGGCAGGGATAAGGTTGTGCCGCACAGAAACGCCGTCAGGGGGAAGGGGCTGCTGCCCGAGTGCTGGGGACTGGCAGAGCAAGGGACTCACGACCCCGGAACGGGGGCACCGGAGTTCCCCTGGTGAGAGAATCCAACCCGGGGCTCCCGGGGAAGCTCCGGCGGCTGCACAAGAGGAGCGGCCGCCTCGCTGCTTCCTCCCGCCGCTACTTTCGCTTTGCAGCGGCCGCTTCCCGGGGCCGCCCGTCCCGGTGCAGCCCAGCCCGTCCCGGTGCAGCCCAGCCCAGCCCAGCCCGTCCCGGTGCCGCCGGGCGCTCGCGGTTACCTGCAGGAGAAGGCGTCCGGCTGCCGCTCGCCCATGATGGAGCGGCGGAGCGCCCGGGACGGGGCGGGCGGGACGGGGCGGGACGGGGCGCACGGCTCGGCACAGCTCGGCTCGGCTCAGGCAGGAAACCGGGGCAGGCGGCTCCTCATTTCCGCCGGGCGGAGGCGCGGGGCGCGGACCCCGGCCCCGGACGGGTTATGTAAAGCGGAGCGGCGCGGCCGGGGGGCGGAGGCTGCGCGGGGGCGGAGCGGAGGGGCCGCCCCGTCCGTCCGTCCGCCTGTCTGTCCGTCCGCTCGTGTGACCGTCCCTGTGCGTGTGTGCGCGCGTGTCTGTCCGTCCGTCCGTCCGTCCGCCCGGGCCCCGCCGACGGCTCCGCGGGTGCGCCCCGCTCCGCGCAGCTCCGCGCCGCCCCTCCCCGCCTCTGCCTTTATCTTATCGCATCCGCGCCCGCGGAGCCAGCGGCACAAACAGCTCGGCCGCGCTCCCGGAGTGGATTTATTTTTATTTTTTTTACATATATATAGTTTTTATGACTTTTAGAATGTTTTCTCGGTGGATTTGGGGGTGTCTGCCCCAGCCACCCGGGGGTCGGGAGGGAGCCCGAGGCTGGGGTGTCTCGGAGCCTCGGGAGGAAAACACCCTGCTTTCCTGTGCCTGCTTGGCCACATCTTCCCCCAGCTCCGCGGCTGGGACCCAAGGGACCTCTGCGGTGGCAGCAGTGGGCCAGCTGCCGTCTCAAACCCCATTTCTCATAATTTTCCAAATTATCTTGTGACGAAAAGCACCGCAGGCTGCTGCCCACGTCCAGCCAGAGCGGATCAGGACACAGGGCCCACAGTTGTCCCACACCGTGGGCGAGGCCTTCAGCCGTGACACAGCGGTCACAGTGTCCCTTTGGTCCCAAGCAGGACTGGGAACTGGTGTGGGTGGACACGGGTCAGGCTCAGCCATCCTGGTGCCATCCTGGTGCCATCTCGTCCCAGGGGAACAGGGGCCTCACAGCAGAGCTGCAGCCGCCCACTCTGCCATGGGAAATTGAGGGAAAATAAACTTCCACTGCACCTTTTTCCAGTAAAGGGCTGGACTGTGGTCTGTCCCGTCACATCTGCCCCATTGGCATTCCCCACTCATGTTACCAGTCGTGCCAAGAGCTCCTACAAAGCCTTGCCTGGAATGGCAGCAGTGCCAGGGACAGAGGGACAGATCCCCACGCAGAGGCCACTCACACTGGGCAGGCAAAAGTCACGGCACAGCAGCCGTGGTGGTGCCCAGGGTCTGGTGCCCACCCAGCACGCCAAGCCAAGGAAACCCAGGGATGTGGCAGCTGGGATTTTACAGACACCACACAAGGGATCTGTGGGCGCTGGGAAGGTGGAAGCTGCAGGAATTTGCCCTGGGAGTGTGGGCTGAGACACCCTGAGCTGTTTGTGAACAACATCTGTGTGTCACCCCCCGTGGGGCCCGTCCTCAGGGGTGCTTTAAATGCACCTCAGCTGTTCATCCATTCCCAATCCATCTCCTTCCAGCGAAGAAAAAACTGAAATGCCAACTCCCTGCTGGTGCTGTGCCACCCCTGGAGCGCAGCCGGCTTGGACACAGCCCTGCTGCCCTCCTCCAGCCTCAGCAACCCTCCCGGATCAGATCTGAGCCATAACCCCACAGCCCCTTCGGGCATTGCCAGGGATCCAGGTGGCTCTGCATCCAACCAGCCCTTCCCAAACCCCACAAGGAAGAGGCTGGGAGCAGCTGGCATGATAAAATCTTACCTTAAAATCTGCTTTTTAATTCCTCCTGCCGTTGCTTTACGCATAATTGCACCTTCTGGCTCTTTTCCTGAGAACGGAGGAGCGGCCGGCGGATCCGGGTGCCTGCCCCCCTTCCCGCGGGCGGCTGTCCCAGCTCCCGGCGATCGCACTTTGCTTTATCAACTTCATCTATGTCAGAAGCGCCCTCTCAGCGTCCTCAGCCCCAGTGGCCCGAGATTTCTCTTTTGTTTTACTTCCTGTATGGATTTTTCTCAGTCCCCAACTGCTAATTCACTACTCCCGACTTCTGCTTTTTTTTTTTTGTTTGTGCATGTGGTGCTGCGCAGATGCTCTTACACACACAGAGGCACGCACACGCACACTCACTCGGGCGCTGCTGCTTCCCTTCCGCTCTGCGCTGCGGTCAGCTTTTAACCATTGCTGCTTTCTTCTCCTGTAAAACTCTTTACTGGCTTCCAGCCGTCCTTCCAACTTCCCTCTTTAATTCCTCTGCTCTGGCCTATCCTGTTTTCAGGATGGGTGGGGTGGTTTAGAAGTGGCTCATTTGCGTTTCTCAAGGTGGGATGTGATGGGTCTCAGGTGACCTCTGCCATCCCACACGGAGGTGGTGTCCGACCCAACCTGCCCGGAGGGGGTCTGGGGGTGACAACATCTGGAAGTGCTTGGCTGTGAGGGTCTGTGCTGAGCTGGAAATGCCCCCCCTAACTCTTAGCCTGGCTTTTACGTGCCCCTTCCGAGGGTTGGGTGGGGATGGAGGTGGTAATGGAGGTGGTGATTTCGGGGTGATTGGGGTGTCATGGAGGGGTGGTGATGGGCAGGGTGCTGATGGAGTGGGACGGAGGGAGTGACGGAGGTGGTGCCCCGGGGCTGGCTGCCTCCGCATCCCCGCCGAGCCCCGCAGCGCTCCGGCCGCCGTGGCCGAGCTCCCACCGCCCTCTCCCGGCCCTTCCCCGCGCTGCAGCCGCTGCCTCCGGCCCTTCCCCGCCCGGCTCCGCCTGCCCCGGAGCGGGGCGGAGGGGCCCGGGGGCAGCGCACCCCGATCCGCTGCTGCCAGGCTGGAGGCGGCGTGGGACGGGGAACCCCGCGGGGGAGCGGAGCGGGGCAGGTCCCGCACCCCGAGAGGAGCCCGGGAGTGTCGCGCCCGCCCCACGCCCGCGTTTCTATGACAGTCACAACTTGTTCGCCTTGAACCCCAAGGCACAGCTTGGGATTCGTTTGCGGTCCCTGGGGGATGACTCTCTTTGACTCTTTGGAGACCCGCACTTCTCCTCCTCCGTGTGCCAGCCCGGGACACGCACAGAGCGGGGTATCCGAGACCCCCCGGTACCTCCAGCACCCGAAGACTGCCGACGCTGGGGGTGACTCAGAGCTCCCGCTCACCTCGCTGAGCCGTCCAGCACCCGCCGCTGTGTAAGCGCACCGAGTCACCGGTCATGGGAGCGGCAGGAAGCAGGGGCCAAGGGCATCCCACATCCAGAAATGCTCCTGGAACTCCCTCACCTCCTTTCAGACCCTTTTCTTCTCCCTTTCCCCTGCTGTCGGGAGTTCATTTTCCCATTTTTCCCATCAGAACTTGACAGGGGAAACTGAGCCACGGGGTCCGGGCTCCTTGCTGAGGGGACACAGGGGGACAACAGGGAAAATATGGAGCAGTTCAGAAGGGGAAGTCCTGGAGCTCGTGCAGCAACACACGACTCTCCCAAGAGAGACCCAACGGGAAGCAAAAATCCACAGGGGAATTTTGTCGGTGTTTTTGAGGAATCGGGGTGATTTTCCAGAGCAGCTGTGGAGGAGGAACAACCTCTGCGGAAGTGGCTGCTGAGGCTGCAAGAAGAAAACGTGGCTTTGGAGTCCCAGGAAAGGAAAGCAGAGCTGGGAGCGCTGCTGCCTTTTACCAATTACCCCAGCTGCTCTAATAAAGATATTGCTTCTCCCCACGGCCTTCCCCCTTCTAATCTTGCCTCGTGAAAACGCATCTCTCAGCAAGGCAGGGAGATAAGAGGTGCAGAGAGCTGAGACTTCCCACCAGTGACCTTGAACAGAGCTGCTCTGCTCAGGAGGGAAGATAAAGCCCAGATGGTTTTAGGGCTGTGTTGAATCCCTTTTTATAGCCTGAAAGTGAAAGTCTGCAGGTGATAGGGAAAATCCTCGGTGAACTGAAAACCTCTGACACAAGCAGAAAATTGCAAAGTCCTGAGAAGCTGTGCAGGGAAATGAGGGCATCTGTGGGTGGGGAGTGGACCATAACCTGTGGCAGAGGTCAGGGACAGCAGGATTTCTGGGATGGGGACCTGGAAAATGGTTGCTAAAATACACACATGGTTATGGAGCAGAGCAGGGGGATGAAGAAACTGGAGGAAAGGGACAGTGGTAAGGAGAGCGAATCCTTGACGCCGGTATTTACTGGGACATGTTGAGGGCAGCAGCACTACCAAGGTGCTCCTGTGAGCCTGGGAAGGCCAGCCAAGTGCAGAAGTCAGACTGAAGGCTTGTCCCCACTTAGCTCCTTCTGTCCCTTTGCACTGAGGCCACCTCACACTTGGCTGTGGCCCAAGGACATGGCTGGAAGGTCAGGAGAGCAGCCAGGACTCGCAGCCTGGTCCCCTGCAGCATCTCCCACCCACACAGGAGCAGTCCATGTCCTGCCACCAACCCTCCTTGTGAGGCTTGTGTCGTCCACCTCATCCACAAACCTCTGCCCATTCTCTGTCAGATGCTCCCAGAATCTCAACTCTTTGCCTCCAAAATGCGATCAAAAATTTTTGAAAGCGCAGCCACTTTGAGCACTTAACTCCTGGGTTTCCCACACGAGTACATCCCTGTGCACATCCATTCATTCATCCCGGCATGTGCGTATCCCCCGCACCTCCAGTGCGCGCCCCCATCTCTCCCCCATTCCCCCCTCGCTCTCCCCGGTGCTGCCTGGCCGTCAGTCCCGGTGCCCGGAGCTGCGGGGGGAGCCAGGAGCTCTCGGCCCCGGAGCCGAGCTCCCGGAGCGCTTTTCCAGCTCCTCCCTCCCGGCCGCGGCCGCGGGGATGGGCGGTGGCGGAGGCGGGCGGGAGCGGCGCTCCGCCCGCGGGGCCGGGCCGGGCCGGGGGCGGTGGGAGCCGAGGACAAAGGTGACCGTGCGGGAGCGGGTCCCCAAAGCCCCCTCACACCATCCGACCCCGGATCCAGCGCTTCCGCGGCCACCACGGCCACGCGCATGTCGTTGATGCCGGTGACCGCCGCAGACCGGAGGTAGAGTCCAGGTAGGTGCAAAGCCTGGCACGGCGAGGCCACCAGCGATTAGGGGACGAGAGGAGCGGTGGCCTTGCCCGGGTGACAGGGGTCACGGCCACGGCTCTCTGGAGCGGCAGCCGGGTCCAGGGCGCCGGCCAGAGCCCTCCGTGCGCGCAGTGGGGAGGAGCAGCGCGACACGGAAAACACGGCGCCGGCGGGAAGGTCACCTGTGCCAGGTGACGTGAGCCCTGCCTGGGGCTCCTCCGTGGGCAAACACTCTACGAGGTGGGGCGAACCTCGTCCCCAGTGAGCCCTGGGGAGGCACAGCCCACCCGGCATCCGCCGAACTCAGTACCTTGTCTGGGAGCAGCCGGCTTATCCCAACTGTCCCGGGGCTGTTTATTCACCAGCTCCATTTCCTGGGCGCCAGGGCTGCTGCCAGCGAGAACAAAAAGCCGATGGTTCATTTCCATGCAATTAAGGCGCAGCGCTGAGCACCCTCTGTCCCCGCAGGGCGCGGAGCCATGAAGCTGAACGAGCGGAGCTTGGCCTTCTACGCCACCTGCGACTCCCCGGCCGACAACGCCGGCTTCCTCTACAAGCGCGGCGAGCGGCACACGGCCTATCACCGCCGCTGGTTCGTGCTCAAGGGCAACATGCTCTTCTACTTCGAGGAGCGGGACAGCCGGGAGCCCGTGGGCGTCATCGTGCTGGAGGGCTGCAACGTGGAGCTCTGCGATTCCGCCGAGGGCTTTGCCTTCGCCATCCGCTTTGGCGGCGCCAAGTCCCGCACCTACGTGCTGGCGGCGGAGAGCCAGGCGGCCATGGAGTCGTGGGTGAAGTCCCTGTCCCGAGCCAGCTTTGACTACATGCGGCTGGTGGTGCGGGAGCTGGAGAAGCAGCTGCAGGAGATGCGCCTGGGGCTGCCCGGGGGATGCGGGGGCTCCCGGGAGCTTCCCGGCCCCTGGAAGCCGAAGGTGTCGGGGCTGGAGCAGTGCCGGGAGCGGCTGCCGGCTCTGCCCGCCATCCTGCCGAAGGAGAACGGCTGTGCGGTGTGGAACAACGTGCTGGGGGCGGACCGGCCACCCGACAGCTCTGGCTGTGGTGGGCACGATGAGGAGGGGACCCCGCGGCCGCCGCCGCTGCCGCCGCGCAGGCGGGTGTCGAACGGCGAGGCCGGGGCGGCCGTGGCACAGAGCCCGTCCGCCTTCTGCCGGCTCCACGAGCAGTACAGCCGCGAGGTGGCCCGGCTGCGGCAGGACTGGCAGCAGAGGCGGCGTGGCCCCCAGCCCTGAGCGGTGGCCGAGCCCTGGGAACCTTCCAGGAATTGGGGCAAGGCAGAGGTGGTCATCCTTGGTGCTGGCCCTATCCCCTCCTCACCCTGGGAGATGCAGACCTGGCCGTGGTGGTGATGGACACCTGCTGGTAGTGCCAACGAGGGCTTGGCACCAAGGGGCACCAGTGCTGCTCTGTGATGGTGAAACAGGCACCACAGGGGTGCCCCCAGCCATGCCCCCATGTGGGTGTGGGGTGCTCCACCCAGCACAGGCAAACTACAGACCACTCACTGACTGCGGCCTCCTGGGAACTGACCACTGCTCTGGCCCTGCTGGGGCCTCTTGATGCTCTTGCAGTGGGATCACACATTGACAACTTTTGGAGGAGGGTTTTGATGGGATCTCACCCGCCTGAGTGCCTGTGTGAGTGTTCCACAATGGAGAGCCTGCTACCGACTTCCCCTCCCAGCCCGGCGCAAGACTGAGGTCGGCTGAGCTCTGCCAGATCCCTCTGCTCCAGCAGGATGTGGTTTGAAATGAAAATATCAGCCAGTGCAGCCCTTCCTTAACGGCAGCAGCAGCTCCGCACGCTCCAGGGAGCTGGTGACGCCCAGCCCTGGGCATTGCACAGGGAGCAATTGCTGCTTGCGGCCTGGAGGGTGAACTTGGGGGGTTCAGACCCGGGGGGAATGCAGCAGCTGTGGGCACCGCCTTGCTGGTGGGTATTTTGGGACAGCACATCATCCCCGTGCCAGCTCACTAAGGGGAAGCATCGCTCGTGGTGGCAAATGGGAACGTGTGTGTCAGCAGCAGAGCGTGAGGAATGATTCATGCGCCAAACCAGGGCAAAGCTGGTGTCTCATGCCTGTGTTTCTTATTTCCCCAACAGACACTGAAGCTGCTGGCTTCAGTGGGGTGACCCACCCTGGAGCGGGGGGGAGCAGTCAAAGTGCTCTGGCTTAGGGCTGGGTGGCTCCAGCTCCCTTTGCTCCCTTGGGACAGGCACAAGATTTTTCTACAATAAGAGTTGTTTCAGAACTTCTCTCCCATCCATGGTCCTTGTTTGTGCCTCTAAGCCCCTGGGGAGTGGGGTCCCAGTGGGAATTAGTGCTTTATTTTAGTCCTCCTCCTGTTCCCACCATTTCCGGTCAGGGACTGTGTCACCGAGGGGGACATTGCCAATGGCAGGGTCTTGCAGTGCCCTGGAGCCCCATATCTGCCTGCAGGGATGGGATGAGACTGGATGGGGTCAGCCTGGGAACACCAGGACACCCAGTGCCAGGGTGGTCCTATGGCAGGGGCAGTTCTTAACCAGGACAAAGTATCTGTCCCCTTGTCAGGGCCAGTGTTGGTGCCACACAGGGACCAGGGACTCTGCCCTTGTGAAAGTGGCCAGCACGTCCCCATGTCCCTGCCCACACATCCCACCTGCATCAATGTCTCCAGCTTCTCTTTGACGCGGGGTCTTGCAGGGGTTGTGCAATCACTTCTTGGGGAAACCGAGGCACAAAGGCAGCCAGGATCACCTGCTCCTGAGCAGGCACGGCATCCCCCTGTGGAATTTGGCATTTGGAGCAGTGCCAAGGGCAGCCGGGGGTGCAGCTGCACCCGCAGCACCCAGATGGTTCAAGCAGCTCCGTCCTTCGCCGCAGGGGAAGATTCCGGTTTCCATGGCAGCTGGCCCAGCTTCTCCAGACGTTCAGATATCCATTAAAAATAACTCCTTCTCAACATGTTAAGTGACAAACAAGCTTAAACAGATATGCAACATATGGATTTATTAATTCATCAGACACAAACAGCCCTGCCTCGTGTCAGAAGCTGCCGACTCGCCCAGCGATGGTCGGCTCCCAACAAGAGCCGTGCTGGGGCTCAGTGCCGTCTGCGGTGCCAGGCTGGACAGGGCTTTGGGCAACCTGATCTAGTGGAAGGTGTCCCTGCCCATGGCAGGGGGTTGGAATAAGAGGATCCTTAAGGTCTCTTCTAACCCAAACCATTCCATGAAACGATGATTTTATGGTAAACCAGGCCGAAACTCACACTGGAGGATGCTGAGCTACCCCAGGGGCAGGAGAAAAGCTGCAGCAGGGATGGGCACAGGAATTTCATGGGGCAGGATCACACCCTGAGCTGGACTAACCCCATTTAACACCCTTTTTTCTCCCCCAGTCACTGGGATAATGAAAGCTCTTGTCACAACCCCAGAGCAAAACTGTGACTTCCGAGGGTGCCAACATCAGGCAAGGGGGAGAAAAGTTCCCATTCCGCCACCTCCGGATAAAACACACCCCAAGGCCAGAGTCGTATCCAACTTCTGTATTTAGTGGCTCTTTACAGAACTTGTTCCTTCCAAAATTGTTAAACAAAGTTCATCGATCTCATAGAAACTTTTGAAGTACAGAACATGAGCCTAACAAAAACGTGACCGGTGTGTCCCGCTGGCTTTCATACATCAGGATTGCCGTGCTCAGGATGATCCTAAGTGCTTCCTCACATCCCATTCCACTAAAGCTCCCTCTAGCACACAAAGGAAAAGCCAGTCAGTGGTCACACCTCCACCTTTCACAGCACAGTGGCAGAGTGGCCGTGGGCACCCTGGGGCTCACCAGGGCAGGGGAGGCAGGCAAGGAGCTGTGCCCTCGCCCAGCATTGCTCATCCACCACCACCTGAGTATAAAAATACCTTCTATTCTGATAAAAATGTCTACAGTGGAAAATCAGTCAATGCATGGCCTGGGAGCCTGGCAGGGAGCCCTCCTGGGCCTTGGTGGGTGATGGCTGATGCTGTGTGAGCAGGGGACAGCCCAGTGTGGGACACTCCATGTTGTTTAAAGGCATTTCATTACCAGAGGCCAGCTGGAGGTGGTGGGGTCAGGGAGGTCACGGGGAGCACACCGGGATGGTGCCACCACTGAACTCGTGCATCTGCACAGGATCAGCCCTGGAAAGCCAAAGCTCAGGGATGCTTTGCCCATCTCAGGACTGAGCTTGCCCAATTCAATGTGACATCCCAGGGTGGCATCACTGACAGCCACCACCTGGGGACACAGCTGCAGGAAGGGGATGCTCCTCCTGCCTGGACTCTCTCCCTAAAAAAAGTGCTTCAGCCCCAAGAGCTGGCTGTGCTGCTGGAGCAGCCCCGAGCGGGGCTCAGCCTGCGAGTGGGTGGCTCACGATTTTTGGGTGCTCACCTCAAGCACTGCTGCCCCAGGGGCAAAGCTCAGAGGCTCCATCTTCTGCTCTCCCGAATGGATGGGGAACAGGGATGCCATGGATGTCCATCCCCAGCGAGCTGGTACCATCCTCAAGCATCACACCCAGGTACATCTCCCCATCCCACTCCCAAAATCCCAAGCTCAGGTTGCTTTCTTTTCTTTTGCCTCATTTTCTCTCTTCCTTTGGGGGCTGCCACCGGCTGGAGGAAGCATGAGGGACGGCGTTGGGACCATGCTACATCTTGTTCCAGAAGGCTATTGCAGACATTTCTACACCATATACAACCGCACGGGACATTCTGTGTTACAAAGGCTTCCAAAAACATAAACCACCAGAACTAAATACATACTTGATGGCGTCAGGGGGTCGCTTTAGAGTCTTCAGGGACTAGGATGCAGTCTCTGGCTGGGGCAGAAGCGATGCAGTGTCTTATAGACAGGGGTGGAAACTGCAAAAGTTTCTTAAATTTGGTCAGTCTCATAGTGCTTCTTGATGGCTTTGCTCAAAAAGTCTTTTCTGTGGGTTGTTTTTTTTTTAATTTGTTTTTAATCTCATCCAGTGGCAAACTACAAGACTTCAGTGTACATTTAATGACACAACTGCTACATCATCTTGATTTTATAGCTATCTTTAATATCAAAGCAGCTTAAGCTGTTAATAAATTCCAAAGTATCCTTTTATTAAAATATCTAAAAGAGGTCTATAAATATTTTTTTCTTTAGTTTTTCTTTTCTAAAATTGTTCCCAGTTTTTCACATTTAAAACAAAGCCAGAGGAGGGGGGGCGGCTTCATGGAGGCGGGTCCCCCCTTTTCCACGGGCACTCCTCTTCCGTGGCGCCGGCTGCTCGTCACCTCTCGGTGCACACTGCATTTATCAAAATATATATATATGTGTGGGGGTGTATATATATATTTAGGGCGGCAGGGGGGCTCAGAACTCCCACTCGAGGGCCTCCTCGCGGTTGGCAGCCCGCTCCAGGCGGTGGATGATGTTGTTGAGGTTGGCCATCTTCTCGTGGCGCCGCTGGACGCTGGTGCTGAGCCGGGGGCCGGGAGCCGGTGGAAGCGCCGGCGAGACCGGCCCAGCAGAGGATGGTCCTGGTGAGGCTGAGCCGGTGAGGCCGGGCGAGGAAGCCGCCGAGGGTGATGTTGGGGACACCTCCAAGCTGCAACGGGATGACCCCGCAGAGGACTGGGAGCTGTCGGGGTGTGGCGGTGGTGGCGGTGGGGGTCCCCCGGCACGGCCTCCCCGCCGCGGGATGCTGCCGGCGCTGGGGGCGGTGGCGTGGGGGGCTGTCCCCTGCTCCTCCTGGGGAGGTCCGGTCCCTTCGGCCGCTCCGGCCGGGCTGTGTGAGTCCCGCCGGTGGCTCCAACCGCCCGCATCCCCCTGCTCCTCCTTCACCTTGACGGGCACAGCGGCGCAGGGGGGCTCGCCCCCCACAAACACAGGTTTGTGATCCTCAGTGTCCGAGTCAGGGCTGTGGGGGGCTCGGCGCCCGGGAATGGCCGTCCCGCCACTCTGCTCCGGGTCCGTGTCATTGTCCTGCGCGCCCTCCACCAGCATCTCCCGGCGCATCCGTGACCTGCGGGACGCAACCACGGAGAGGTGCCAACAACCACCCATTGCCCCATGCCGTGGCCACCACACGTCTCCAGGCAGAAAAATGGGACATGTGACCACTACGGCACACCTAGGGATGAAACCTCCCCAGGGCTAGGCTGCTGTGGGGATGGATCCCGTGCTCCAGCAGCCTCCATAAGGCTTTCCCTCCCCCATCGCAGAGCTCCTGCTCTGGGATCAGCAGGTGGATGCGAGCATAGAAACCTCTTTAGATGTGTCTTGGTCAAGGTAGCCAACACGACCCACCAGCGTGGGGTGCACCTCCAGTGGGTCCGCACCCCCCATCTAGAGAAGAGTGACCGGGAAGGCTGGAAGGGGAACAGTGATACCCCCTCCATGGCACAGCACCATCAGACCCTCAAAGCCTGGGAGTGTCCGTACCTGTAGTTGTGGAACCAGTTGATGACGGTGTTGGTCTTGAGGTTGAGCTGGAAGGAGAGCAGCTCGATGGTCTGCTGGGAGGGATATGGCTCCAGCTGGTAGGCTTTCTTTAGGGCTTCCTTCTCCTCTGGTGCCAGCACCACCCGTGGCTTCTTGATCTGGAGCAGGCTGAGGTCCTGCGGCGGCGCGCTGGGGCTGGCGCACTCGGAGCGGGCGCTGGGGGACTCGCTGTCCGAGCCGGCGCTCATCAGCCCGTACCGGCGCTTCAGGTAGGCTGCAGGAGAGGACACCCAGCTGGCACCACTCACTCCCCAGCCTGGGACCCTGCCTCAGCCAGCACCCTGCACCCTGCGGGGCTGTGTCACCCCATCCCTCACCCTTCTTCTCCAGCTTCTTCATGTCGCGCAGCTTCTCCACGTTGTGCGGGTCGTTGAGCCAGAGCTGCATCCGGACGAAGGGCTCCCTCCCCTTCAGGCTCAGCTTGTGCCACGGCTTGGGCCTGGAGAGGAGATCGGACACCGAGCCCTGCGTCAGGCCCAGGATGCTCTCCCCAAACAGCCGCTGGCCTGGCGGAGGAGAAGCAGAGGTGGTTAGAGGGGGTAGAGCAGCGGGACGGACGCTGCAGTCCCCCTGCAGAGCAGGTGCACCCCATTTCCCAGCCAGCATCCTCCCAGAATTCCCTTCAGCACCCACAGTAAGACAAACACCTGGGGGGGATTGTCTACAGGAATTGGGGTGCTGGATCCAGCAGCTCCCAAAAACCTGGGCAGAGAGAGGGTCCACACCTAAATTGTTGTCTGTCAAGACCTCCTTGACCTTCTTGGTGATGGAGTAGGTGTCCAGCTCGGGGGACATGGCCACGATCTCCTGGATGCCCACGGGTCCCTGGCTGTTGGGATACGTCTTCCCGCCCAGCGCAGGCGTCGAGCGGCTCTCGGGCTGCTGGTTTTCCTTGCTGCTCTCCAGGGCCAGGGTGAGGGGCTCCTGGCAGCCCTTCTCGTGCTCGGCGGGGCTGGGGGGCGGCGAGGGAGACGGCTGGGGCTCCGCCGGGCTGGCTGTGTGACACCAGGGCACAGGGGTCAGCGGGGACAGCGGGAGGGGACAGCGCAGGGAGCAGGCAGGAGCAGGAGGGGCATCTGGGGGATGCCTGGGCCTTTGCCCTCTGGAGAGGGGGGATGCCAGCCAAGCCTCTCCAGTGGCTACGGCAAAGTGGGAGGTGGTGGTGGAATAATTAAAGAGAGAAAATGTCACCAATATAATACAAAATATCCATTTACTGCTTTTTGTCAGGCACAATGCCCAAGATTTTTGATGTGGCTTTCTTTTAATTTTTGTTTTAAATGAAGGGGGTTAGGGATGAAAGGGGCTTCCCATGATCAGGGTGTTGGTGTTGGAAGTGGCAGGAACAGCTCTGACCAGTGCTGGGGTGGGAGCAGGACAAGCTCACTGGGATGCAGGAGATGGACACAGAAGTGGTGGGAACACTGATGGCACATGAGGACCACGGGGACAGTGGTGTCACTTACCTTGGGAGGGTGTGGGCTGCTGGCTGATCCCCTGGCCCAGCTGGTCCGTCAACCAGAGCTGCATGCGGATGAAGGGCTCCCGACCCTTCTGCGTCAGCTTGCTCCACGGTTTGGGCCGCGATAGCATGTCACTCACACTGCCCTGGGACAGTCCCAGCACCTGGGCACCACGCAGGTGTCACCCACCAAAGATGGGGTGCACTCCCCCCCCAGCGCTGGGAAGCTGCCTGCCCTCCACCCCCGTGTCAGGGGAGGGGGAGCAGGATGCCACCCACTGCCACCCGCTGCCCCACAGCATGTCTGGGCCCTTTGTCCCCTGCCATGGGTGCTCATGGTGGGTCCCCCTGGGATATCTGGTAGAGTGGGAGGCTGGTCCCCGCAGGGCTGCACTCAGGGGACTGGGCATTCTTGATGGGAAGTGCCACCGACAAATTAGTGGTGGCCACTGGGAGACTGTTCGGAGCTGGGTCAGACCCTGTGGACTCAGAGTCCTCCAAGGGAAAACAGACCAGGGAAAAGGAAGACTCCTGAAGGAGCTAGTGAAGGCCATCAGTGAGCCCCAGGCTCTGGGTCATGGAGCAGAGGGGACACCAGACCCTCCCCTTCTCCAGGCTGGTACCTTCTCTCCGAAGATCCTCTGGCAGATGCCGTTCTTGGCCAACTTCTCCTTGACCTGCCGGGTCAGCTCCAGCGTGTCCACCTCCCTGTACATGTACATCTCGTACTGCTCCGGGGTCAGCGGTGGCACCGTTGGCTTCAGGGTGCGCGGCACGTACGTGGGGTAGTAGGACAGACGCCCACCAGCCGCCGGCTCCGCGCCGGCTCCCTCCGCCTTCATCTCCGACAGCCGGTGGGGCTCCTCGTCCGCCGGCGGCAGCTCGTCCTCGTTAGTGCCGCCCTCGCCGGGCTCACCCCGAGGCCAGCCCCGGCCGTTGGCCATGCTGGAGTAGCTCGAGGAGGAGGAGGACAGCGAAGGCGACACGGAGGTGTAGGGCCGGCTGAGCAGGCTCCGCTCGGACGCCCAGTGCTGGTCGAAGTAGGAGCCGGCGTCGCCGATCTCCGACTTCACCTTGCGGATGATGCTCTGGACAAAGGCAGCGGGGGAGAGCACGGCCAGGGGCGTCTGCGGGGGGCCGGGGCTGGCCCCGCTGCCCTCCTCCTGCTTGACGTGGGCAGGGGCGATGTTCTGGCTGACGGTGGCCAGCGTGGAGCGCTCGGCGGGCGCCGTGTCCCCCCCGCGCCCGCTGGCCCCCGACTCCATGTCCAGCAGCGCCTGCTGCTGCGCCTGCATCTCCCGCCGCGCCTGCTCCAGGATGCTCTTGATGGCATCCTCCGAGCTGCTGCCCCCGGTCCCGTTGGCCAACGCCTGTGATGCCGATGGTGTTTTGGGCTCCCCTGCAGAGAAAAGGGGTGAGGGCAGCCCCGAGGAGCAGCACACAGCCTTTACTGTGCGGCCACAATTCAAAACGTGGGAGAAAAGGGGTTTATCCCAACCAGGAGCACCCCCAAAGCAAAAGCTTCAACACCCCAACTCGAAGCTGACTTCTTTTTTGATGATTGCGAAATAAATCCCATTACCAACAATGCGATAGACAAACATGTTTGTTTTCCCTGTCTGTTTTTCCACCGTTCCTGTCTAATTTAATTCTCTGGGATTCTGCTTTCTCAGCAGACTACCTGTTTTAATGTATTTCATTTCTTGTAATTGACTGTGAGAGCAGCTGCTTTAATGATTCCTCATGCCAGATGGATCCAGAATTCTCATTTAATCATCTGGTTTGGGGCAGGGGGGAGGAGAAGAGTGCATCCAAAGTTTCTGAAAGCCCAGATCTGAACTCTGCTGCACGGGAACTCTTCCATCCCATACGGTATTTCTTTCCAACATGCCCCAAAAAATTCTCCATGGATGCCAGTGGGTGAAACACTCCTCAAAAAAGCCCATTTTTGGGATGGGACCCACAGCCACAGAGCACCCATGCACTGGCACCCCTTTGGGTGCTGCTGCCATGGGGCAGAGCAGGGAGTCGGTCACCTCTGGAGCCACCCCCACGGCAGCACCTACCTCCCTTCTGCGACTCAATCTCCTTCTTCGCCTGCTCCAGGATGCTTTTGATGGCGTCGTCGGAGCCGGTCTCCGGTGTCCTGATCCGCGGCGTGATGCTACCTGATCAAAGAGGCAGGATAACAGCTTTGTCACCGGCGCTGGTTTTACAAGCTCCACTTGTATGTCAGGAAGTATTTACTGCTCCTCATGCTCGGTTATTTTTAGGGATGCTGGTTTGAAGACAAATGTCACTCCCGATTAGTCGCTACTGGAGCTCTGGGAGCCCTGGTAGCTCTGGCTGCCAGCTCCTGCCTCTGGCACGGCATCTCCCACCACCTTGCTCACCCCATCCAAGAGCACTTGCTCCCCACCAGGAGCAGAGCCACGGGCACAGAGACCATTCCCCATCCCTGGCACTGTGCCCTCCTGGCTGTGCAGGATAAGTGTTAATGATGGATCCGATCCAGGGGATAAATCAGAGCCCTCCCAGCTGAAACCACCAGCGTGGATCATGGATGTGCACTGTCCAGTCCTGGTGCCACCACAGGGACTCGAGTGACCAGCTGCCACCACTGAGATGGTGCCAGCAGCTGCCGTCCCCAGAGATGGGATTCACCATTCCACAGCAGTGCCAACCCCACGCTGAGGTTCTGCAGCACTAAAACTTCATTATTTTAATGAAATATTCCCGAGCACATTGATTCATACGGCACGGAACAGCCTAATGAATAATTAAATGGCACTTGTCAGAATAAATGAGTAAAGCACGTCCGGGGATGCAGCTTCCACAGCGATGGGTTGTTGTTAATTGCTACCATTCGCCAGGGCTCATCCCACCCGGCAGCCAGCTCCATCCCACCAGGGAAAATCCCGGAGTACCACTGGTGGGACCAGTGTTCCAGCCCATCACGGCCTGGTGAGCTGCCCTGCCATGGCATGGGGCACCCCAGAGCGCTGCCAGGCTGAACTGGGGTGCACTGGGAGGGGATGCCACGGCACCGCTTCCAGCATCTCGGGACAGGACCCGTTGGCCGAGGCCACCCCAACCACTCACCTCTCTGGCGCACCTGGATAGTCCTCAGGGCCAGCACGTTCTGCTCGTCGGAGAGGAACTGCTTCATCTTGATGAACGGCTCCTTGCCCTTCACTGTCAGCTTGTGCCAGGGCTTGGGCCGTGCCAGGATCTCGCTGACGGAGCCCTGCGACAACCCCAGCACGTAGTGCCCGAAGACCCTCTGCCCGATGTTGTGCTTCAGCAGCTGCTCCTTCACCTGGAAGGCGATTTCGGCCGTGTCCAGCTGCTCCTCCTCGGCGGAGCTGCCGGCGCTGCCCTCGGAGGGCTCGCCGGGCGGGCTGGTGGCACTGGTGGCCGGCGTGGGGACGGGGTGCACGGTGCTGCTTTTGGCCCCGAAGAAGGAGGAGGGGAAGGGCGGTCCCCCGCTGCTGCTCTCGCTCTTGTAGCTGGGCAGAGGGAGGTGGGGGGCCTTGGGGTCCCCCGAAAGCCGCTCGCCCCCTGGGAAGGGGGACAGCGAGAAAGTCCGGGGACCATCAGGGGCCACGCCGGGGCCAGGCAGTGGTGGGAGGGGAGTGGGGGACGTGGGGTCATCGGCCGGGGCATGATGGGGGGATGGGTACGGCTGCTCCATGCCCAGTGGATCCTTCCCCGACTCGTCTTCGGAGTGATCCTCCTCTAGAGATGAAGGAGAGAGAGAAGGACGCACTAGAGTCTCCTCAGCCACAGCTCTGGCACAGCCCCGCAGCCCAACAGCTCCTGCCTCAGATTCCCCAGGTGACATCCCACCCCCTGCCCTTCCCCCGCCCCACCACCGTCAGGGCAGGATCTGTCTGCACCACCCACATTCCCAGGGATATTCCCAGCGGGATGCCACAGAACCCGAGGTCCCTACCAGTGCTGGCCAGCAGGCTGGGCTTCTCCAGCAGGTACTTCTGGGAAGGGTAGAAAGCCTCCTTCCCCAGCAGCAGGGCCTCCTCCGCCTTCGAGATGCTCTGCAAGGAGCCAAGCCGAGATGGGGACAGGCGGCGGCGGCAGCGGCGGCAGGGCTGGCACAGCCCGGCCAGCGCCTCGGAACGCGCCGCGGCACTTGCCTGGGGGAGGCTGCAGCCGGCAGAGGCCACCTTCATCGCCTTCAGGATGCTGGGAGGGAGACAGGGGGGTGACACGGTGGCCGAGTGTCACGGCTGTGGGAGGGCGCCGCGGGTGCCGGTGGCACCTGGCCAGCCGGGCTACCGGCAAGGCAGCCATGGGTGCTGGTCAAGCCATACCTCAGCTCTGTTTTGATCTCCTCGTAGTCTGCCTGTGCCTGCAGCTTCTCCTCCAGCTTCTGTGGAGCAGAGGAGGGGAGTCCTCACAGCCGGCTCCTGATGACAGCCAGCACAGCCGGACCCGTGTCCCCCATCCCCAGCACGCCCCAAGCCCCCGCGGGCGCACCTCGATGGCCTCGTTCTTGGCGGCCAGCTGCCCCTCCAGCTCGGCGATCTGGGTGGCAGAGGACTCCTCCAGCTCCTGCAGCGAGCTCTGGAGGTGCTGGATGTCCTTCAGGAGCCGCAGGATCTCCCGGTCCTTGGCAGCCAGAGCTGCCTCCAGCCTCGACCCTGAGCACATGGAATAGTTCACTTTGTCCTGCTGGGAGAGGGGACACTGTCAGCTCCCGGCCACCCAATGGGTGGGGACAAGGGCCACCCTCCCCATCAGACATGTCCCCAGAAGAAGCAGGTGAGCCCAGGGCTCAGCCCGCTGCAATGGGGACCCTGGTGACAGAGCCCTGGAGAGGGACAAATATTTCCTCTGCCCTGAAAGGTCTCCCAGGTGCATTTCGGTGCTATGGGAGTGCATGTCCCCTTCTCCATGGGAGGCTGAAGGACACAGCCAGTACCTCCACCTCGGGGTGGAAACACTCCTTGGGCATTTTGGGCTTGCTTCCTACATGGTGGGTGCTCCTGAACACAAAAAGCTGCTCCTGCACCAGTGGGGTGCTCCCAAGTGCAGTGAGATGCTCCTGGCTGTGACAGATGCTGCCAGCTGCAGTGGGGTGCTGGCCCCAAAGGATGTTCCTGGCCCCGAGGGGCGCTCCTGGCCCCGGGGATGTTCCTGGCCCCGAGGGGCGCTCCAGGCCCCGGGGATGTTCCTGGCCCCGAGGGGCGCTCCTGGCCCCGGGGATGTTCCTGGCCCCGAGGGGTGCTCCAGGCCCCGGGGATGTTCCTGGCCCCGAGGGGTGCTCCTGGCCCCGGGGATGTTCCTGGCCCCGAGGGGTGCTCCTGGCCCCAGGGATGTTCCTGGCCCCGAGGGGTGCTCCAGGCCCCGGGGATGCTCTCACCCCCGTGGTGCCCGTCGGGGAGCAGCAGGCCAGGCGCAGGGAGCTGTTGACGGCTGCCAGCTGCTCCCGCAGACTCTCCACTTCCCTCTGCGCCACCTCGGCCCGCTGCAAGAGAACAGAACAGGAATCAGACTGAGAATTGCAGCTCATCCCACCCCACACTGCATCCAGGACCTGCCCCAATCCATGCCTCTCCTGAGCATCCTGCTCCCACCTCCGGCATCGTGAGCCCAGCTGAGGTATTTAAGCTCCCCCCCTGTATGTAAGGTCTCCATGTCCTAACACGGCTCCTGATCCCAATCCTCGGGCACTGGCTGCAGATCACCTCCAGGACACTGCCTTTTTTCCACCCAAAAGGACGGTTTTATTCATTCAATTTGTTCTTATATAATCCACATGCATTTATTGTACCTACATTGTCAGAATGAAATAAAACTAATTAAGAGGAATGGACACGACGAGGCGTGATTACACTGGAATCTAACACAGGAGCAGTGTGGGTCGTGCCCTGTAACACCCGTGAGAGGCTGGAGGTGACAAGTGCCAGCTCCAGCAGCCAAACGGAGCCTGGCAGAATCCCAAACACACCCTGGACCCCGCACATGGGGCAAAGGGTCCTGCCAGGAGGAGGAAACCTGAGTTCTTCTTCGTAGGGATTTCCAATCCCAGTGCCTGGCAAGCCCTTATCAGTTTTGGGGACAGACATCCAGGCCACACAAATGCTCGGGGTGGGTACAGCACCCTGGGCTCTGCGGGACCAACCCCATCAGCTCCTGGCTCACCTGGTTGGCTTTTTCAAGGTTGGTCATGATCATGGCGACTTCGTCTGCCCTGTGACCGAAAACAAGAGGTGTCAGTGGGTGTGGAGGCACAGACACAGCCCAGGGCACGGGCAGGAGGCTTAGGAATGAGGACCCCGCTGTTGGAAATGATACAACTTTTAAAATAGTTTTGTAACTTTAGTCAGGGGCTGGTTCGCCTTTGCCCAGGGGGAGGGGAATTGAAGTTTCTCTTCAAAAGACTTCACCGGGGAAGAATTGGGAGTAGCCAGGAGATACAGAGGAGATAAGCAAACATTAACAAACATTTCCCCCCTGGTGGGTCAGAGACACCTGGTCTGGGAAAAGATCGATAAGAGAACCAAACAATGAGGGCCCAATTAGCATCGAAGGCAAAGGGATCAATAACCAGTAGGAGATCGAATACTAAGAATTGTGTAATTTAAGACCAATGAACGTTAATTTCTGTGGGGTTTTTATGTATAAATACGTGAAAGGTCTGGTAAAGAACCATGTGTGATGGAATGATTTTCACTGCACAACCCCGGCATCTGTGGATGAAATAATTTCTCTTGCACATCCTGGCCAGAATAAAGTAATGCCCTGGTTCTCCAACACTTAAAAGAGATGCTGTTGGAGAATTTCTGATTCTCACACGGTTTCGGTGACACCACGACTCAGGATGTTCCTGCAGTGGCTTGAAGTATCTCAGCTCCTCAAGCAGCACCACGGGGATGTCCCAGTGCTGCCAAAAGTGGCTCGGCTCAGCTATGAGCACGACCCAGCTCTGCTGGAAACTTACTTGGATGCAGCTTCCTCGTCGTATTTACAGCGCAGCTCCAGCAGCTCCGTCTGGGTGGCCTTCAGCGCTGGTAGGAGGAAGAGGAGGGTGAGCTGTGGGGTGGGCACTTGGCCCCCCATAGTCAGCAGCCCCTGTCCCAGCCCACTACCTGCATGGAGCACTTTGATCTTCTCCTCTGCCTCCCCCAGCCGAGTGGCCAAGGTGACCTGAGCTTCCTGCAGGCCCCTGTGAGAGACGGGCATCAGGGATGTACTGGGGGCACCGCGGCCGTGCCAACCCCACAGCCCCCCAAAATCACACAGAGATCCCTCACTGCATCCCCTCCTCCACCCCACCACTCAGTGAAGCCTGGAAAGACCCACCAGGATGTGTTCAAGCCATGGTGCCCCCCAGTGTTAAGGGGTTTATTGCCCCGAGTGTAAAATAATTCACTTTGAGTTGAAAATGGTCGCTGATCCCTGAGGCTGAAACCCCTCTGAGGGGGGGATGGCAGCCCACCCCCACCTGTAATTAACTGCAGAAGGGGGAAGCAATCAGGGAAAAGTTATTCTGCATTATTTATAGCCTGCACTTGCCAGGAACTTACTCGCAGAGATCTGCAATTTAGGGTTTAAAGATTCTTCATTTGTTTCCCGGTGCAGCGTGTTAAGGAATAACAATGAAGGCACCGAGAAGGCCAGGAGCCTCCAAATTAAAAGGTCGTCTAATGAGGTTCATCCAGCGAACTGGATCCAATCCATTAGCCCGAGCAAAGCCATGTGCCAGGGATACAGCGCAAGGGGACGGCAGGAGGGACCTGTCCCGGCTCTGCCCGTGCCCGCTGCCTCCCCAAAACCACCTGGGATTGGGCACGGACAGACAGACGGACACCCGGAGTGTCTGAGATGATGTCAGGTTTCTGAGCAGGATGTGACCGCTCCCAGCCGGACAGCAAAAGGAAGGAGAAGGGGGATGGACAGACAGCCTCGTGCAGGAGCGGGGACAGAGCCGCGCGTCCCCACAGCACTCCGAGACGAGCCCGTTCCCGGCACTCACGTACTTTTGCTTGTCTGCCTCATTTCTCTGCAGCGAGGTCTCTGTGCTCGGCGCTTTGCCGTCGAGGCCGGGGAGCGGGGGCTCGGCTGCCGGCGACTTCCCCTCCCTGCGCTCTGCGGGGGGACACAGTCACACGGCTGCGGAGGGGACAGCAGCGGCGGCCAGGGGGCAGCTCCTGGCCCTGGGACACACCCTGCGTTCCAGGGATGCTCAGAGGCGGCACACGGGGAGCCCCGCGGCTGCCACCCTTCCCCGGCGGGGCGGTACCTTTGGTGCTGACGAGCTCCGTGTGCTTCTTCCAGGGCCGGCTGAGATCCTTCAGGGGCGGCGGCTCGGGTTCGAGGCGCTGGAGCTGCTGCAGCCGATCCTCCAGGCTCCGGGCAGCCTCCAGCACAGGAGCGGGGTCTGCGGGGTGCGGGATGGGCGGTGAGCAGCGGGGAGGGCCCTCCACAGGCCCTCTCCCACCTCCCCATGCCAGGGGGA
Source organism: Picathartes gymnocephalus (assembly GCA_013390045.1). NCBI lineage: Eukaryota > Metazoa > Chordata > Aves > Passeriformes > Picathartidae > Picathartes > Picathartes gymnocephalus. Next base: position 46,723 of record WEKY01008187.1, read on the forward strand.
CACCCCGGGTCCTGCCTTTCCCGGAGCCGTGGGGATATCCTGAGTGCTGCCATTCCAGGAGCCATGGGGACACCCCGGGTCCTGAAATTCCCAGAGGGGATACCCCGGATCCTGCCATTCCCGGAGCCATGGGGACATGCCAGGTCCTGCCTTTCTAGGAGCCGTGGGGACACCTCAGGTCCTGAAATACCCAGAGGGGACACGCCAGGTCCTGCCATTCCGGGAGCCCCATGGGGACACGCGGGATCCTGCCATTCCAGGTGCCATGGGAATATCCCCGCGGTCCTGCCTTTCACTGCCAGCCCCGAGGCACGGAGGGCCGGGCAGGGGGCATGGGGACATCCCCTCCCGGCACGAGCCGGTGGCGCCCACGGCCCCGGTGGCCCCGGTGGCTCCGGCAGGGCCGGTTTGGGCGCAGACAATGGAGGTTTGTGCCGAGGTAAGCAGGTGCATCCGGAGCCGTCCGTCTTCCCCCTGTCAGCATTACACCATCATTAGCTAGTGTCTGCTCAGCGGGGTGTGCCATTATGTCTCCCAGGGCTGATGTAATTATACATTGACATAATTAACCCAGCAAGCCCATTAAGCAGGCCAGCTAAAAATTCATCTATAATTATTTGTTGTGTGCATGCTAATGAGTCCATCTGCACTGCCATTGTACAACATGAACAAATTAATTTACAAGTCTGGATTTTTTAATAAGTTCAGGAAAATGCCTCCTCTTGAGCCAGGTTAATATAGGTTTGGGGTTTTTTGGGTTTTTGGGGGGGGATTTTTTTTTTTTTTTCATAGAAAAGAAGAGGAAAGAAAATAGATTTGAATTCTCAAGGGTCAAAAAGTTAGACAAACAGGGAAGTGGGATGGAGTTGGGCGTGCTACCGTACGGCACGGACACGTGGCAGGCCTCCAAGGGTAAAAGATAATAACGGTGATGGAAAAAGATTCCAACAACTGGCTGCCTCCACTCAGAACGGGACACAGAGCAGCTCTGCTCTCTGTGAGATGGATGAGATGGAAGTGGTGTGGGATGAAGGAGGCCATGCCATGGGATTTGGGGGTCAACCACAGCACCAGATGACTTTGGGGTGAACCTGCCCAAAAGATGTAGGATTTGGTCCATGCCCACACGGATGCTCCTTGCAAGCAAGAAATGCCAAGATGCGTGCTCCTCCAAATGGGATTTGGGGGTTTTTCTGCCCCACTGCTGCCCTGCCATCCCAAATGGGATGTGGGGGTCTGTGTGCCCCACTGCTGCCCTGCCATCCCACAGCACCCACCACGCAGCTTCCCCACAGGATTAGTGGCTGCCACACCAAAAGCCCCTGGAGCATCCTCCTCCACAGGGAACCTTCTGCCTTCTTTCTGCTGGACATCACAAAGACCCCATAAATGGACGGAATAAGAGGTTCGTGCCTGGATTCTGGCCATGAAGATCCAGGGGAAATGCTGAGCGCTGTCAGCTTTGGCACTGAAACGGGGACTTGGCTGCAGCTGGGACCCTCCTGGGATGCTCATGGCATCCTTCAGCCTCTGGCTTGTCTCAGCCTGGCACCCCACAGGCTGGTTCCCCACCCAAGGGTGCGGGATGGCAGCGCTGCAGCACAGCCCCAGCCAGCCTGGATGCTCCCACAGCCATTAATAACCCTTGTAAGTAGATGAGTGGAGATAAGGATATGGATAATTAAATCCTGCGCTCCAGGGGCTGCCGAGGTCCCCCCCACGCTCCCCAGCCCTGGGGGTGTTGGCAGGAGGCTCTGTGCCAGCCTGTGAGCTGCCTCCATGGAGATAAACCCTGGGACAGGCCCTGTTTGAGCCACACCAGCAACTCCTCCTGCCTCCAAGATGAGAAATAATATGGGAAAAATGGATCTGAGCTATAAAGTTCCAGGGATTTTCATCAGGTCAGCATTTTCCTTCCCATGAGCTGCAGCCCTGCTGTTGAAATACAGCTGGGGTGATCCCCCTGGGTGTTGTTCCCTGTTTGGAGGTGCCAGCCTGGGATGGAGTGGTGGGAGCAGAGCTTTGGGAAAGGAAGAACAAATCTGTGCAGCAGCCAGGGCAGCTCAGATGCCAAATTCCTGCCTGGAATAACTCCATTGAGCCACATTGCCCATCCACTGGGAAACGCCATCCCTGGCTGTGGGGCCAGCTCTGCCACCACATGTGGGATATTGGGGTGTAGTCCCTTGCTCCATGGATCATATCTTCCACTGGGACAGGCTGGACCTGACACTGGCCAGCAGCACAGAGGGGTGACACGAGGGACACGTGTGCCTAAATGGGACCTTGGGGCACCACAGGATCCAGGGCCATGGTGCAGCATCACCCACCAGTGGCACAGCCGTGGGAAACTCTGTGTCCCTGGCACACTGATCTATCACTCCATCCCCTCACGCACTATATAGATATATATATTTATATCTATATAAATTAAATAAGTAAATACATGTATAAATGCCACCACTAGCTGGCGTCATTGGCCATCCTTTAGTGGCACCGGCAGTGCTGCAGCAGGATCACAGAACCGCGAGTTGGAAGGGACCACAAGGATCCAGGAGTCCAACTCCTGACCCTTCACAGGGCACCCCAAAATCCCACCCTGGGTCTGAGAGAGTTGTCCAAACGCTCCTGGAGAGCTCTGGCAGCCTTGGGGCCAGCACCATTCCCTGGAGAGCCTGGGCAGTGCCCAGCCCTCTCCTGGGGAAGAACCTTTTCCTGATATCCAACCTAACCCTGCCTGACACAGCGTCAGCCGTTCCCTGGGTCCTGTCCCTGGTCACAGAGCAGAGATCGGAGCTGTCCCTGCGCTGCCCCTCGTGAGGATGCTGTGGATTTGGATGAGGGCTCCCCTCAGTCTCCTCCTCTCCAGGCTGAACAAACCAAGTGCTCTCAGCTGCTCCTCACATGGCTCCTCCTCCAGACCCTTCACCACTTCCATGGCCCTCCTTTGGATGCTCACTAACAGGGACAGGGGCAGTTCTGGGTGCTCCTCACCTTCTCCTGAGCAGGAACAGCTCCTGGGAGCACCTGTATCCCTGGGGATCACCAGCTCATCCCAGTGCCAGGGCCGTTCTACCCAGCCCATGTTCCGTGCCGCTGCTGCCTGGCTCCAGGAGGAGCACGGGTCACCTGTGGTGCACCCATGGGACACCCACAGTACGTCCTTGGTGTCACCTGTCCACTGGGACGGCCTCTCCTCTGCCACCCCATCCCAACCTGCTCAAACACATCCACCAGCACCCTACCAATCCCTCCACGAGTCAAAGTCAGCCTTAAATCAAATCATCCCCAACAACAATGACATTAATTATGCTTTTAACACATTTTACTGCTTCCCCCCCTTCCCTTCACGCCACATCTGTGTGAACAATATCCAAAAGATTTACGGTTTTCTCCCGTAATTACAGACACACAGCCAGCTCACTTATCAAAATACTTGCTGAGCAATCAGGCTCCGTTACAGTCTCTGCCAGAGATTTGTGTTGACAGCAGCCATTCAAAGCAAAAAATGTCGAATCAGGACTTATGTGGCGCTTGGAAAGTATTCCACAAAGAGTTCGCCTGTCGGGAGACATGTGGACATGGAACAGACGGGGATGAACCGCGGGAGGGGGGATTTGGGGAGCAGGAGGGGAGCAAGAGATGATGCTGTGGAAAGCAGAGAGAGGGGAAGAGGAGGAGGAGGAGGAGTGCAGAGAGCACAGGGAAGCAGTTTTGGGGTGTGCATGTGTGTGCATCCATGTGCAGGCGTGTGCAGGCGGGAGGAGCCGGCGGGTGAGCGCGGGGAGGTGGGGAGGGAAGATAACTGGGTTCTGGAAACCGAGCTGACATTTGTTTCTCGTAGCACAGGGAGAAAATTTAATGAGGACAAAAATATGTCTCCCTAATTCCCCTAAGAAATCATTAAAACATTTTGTTATTCCTAAATGTCTGGAAAATGAATTAGTGGCCCTGCAGGAGCCTTCCCGCGCATCTTCAGCCGTTTGCAGCTCCCGGTCCCCGACGTGCCGGGGGACGCTCCGTGCCTGGCGCGCACAAAGTGGGGAGCAGCAGGAGGGAGCTCCCAGCCCCTCACCTGTCCCTAGGACCACCTCTGTCAACACAAACCTCAGGGCTGCCCCGTGCCTCAGTTTCCCCCTCCCAGGACGGCATGGCACCCCAGGCACAGGGTGACAGGGGAAGGATGTCCCCGTGGCTCGTGCTGCGAGCTGGCGCTCGGCCGTTTCGGTCAACTTACCGTCAAACAGACAAGTGGGAATAGCCGCAGTGTTACTACACGGGCTGAGCAAATGTATTCCTTTCCTAATGTCAAGATGCATTTGGCTCTGGGGCTGAAACACAGCGATGGCAAAAGCTGCTTCCTCTCCTCTCTTCGGCTGGGATCTCCAGAGCACCATGCGCCGGCCGCGGTCGGCGACGCCAGCCGTGCTGGGGATGGTGCCGCGGTCCTCGCTGGCTCCTCGGCGCACCGGCACGCGACTCGCTAGGCAGCCAGGTCGCCACCGCGCTGCTTACCTGGAGCTTCGAGCAATTGCTTGTAAACGCTCAGGAAAGCCGTCTCAGCCTCCTTGCTTCTCTTACTAAGAGCAATCACCTGCGGGGAGAGGGATCAAGGGGTCAGGGATGGGTTTGCAGGAAGGAACCGGCCCGGCCAGTGGCACTGGTACCACAAAAAAAGGGGGAGGGGTCCCCCCAGCACGGCCCCGTGCCCGCTCGCTGCCTGTGGCTAAACTCCCCGTGCCGCTGCCATGTCACGTCGCCCTAAATCATTGATGTGCTCTGAGTAAATGAAAATTATAATTTAATGTCGGCGCTTAAATAAGAAATAAAGAAGCCTGCCTGTTGTTGTGCCTGCCGGGCTGGGTACGGCGCTCGGCCTTCCCCAGGCACCCTCCCAGGATGGTGCTGGGGGTGGAAGTGATGCTCACGGCAGGGCTGGGACGTGTCCTCTCGCTGATGTCCCTGTCCCCCTCAGCTGCTGGGGTACCGAGCTGCTGGTGACACTCATGCCAGCCACATCCCAATAACCCAACAACATTAATCTGCTGCGTGTTCCCATCCAACATTTATGAGCATGAATCATTTACTCCCTTTAATTTTTCAAGGCACAATGACACCTCGGGGCAGGGGCTGCTGCCCACCAAATCCTCTTGGTTACCCCTCACTTCCAGCCCCACCTTCAGTGGATGGGATGTGGCACCAGTGGGACACATGGGCACAAGGGTCAGGGATGGAAGTGACCCATTCCCAGCTGGAAAATGTCCAGCTGGAGCCAAACCGGGCGCTCAAACCAGTCAGTGATGGAGGAAGAGGTGCCCACCCAGCAGCCACAATATTGCGACAGTGAAAGAATCAATTAAATTGCTCTTAAGACACCAATGGGCTAATTATGAAACAAAGCCTGAACTTTGGGCCTCAGTCTGGTGACAGCTCCCACACTGGAGCATCTTTTCTCTCCTCCATGCCAGCAGGGCTCCTGGCTCGCCCCACCAGCCCAGATTCCATTGCTTGTCATTCCAACCCAAAGCAAACGGCTCATTTGTAATCCAGCAGCCACCTGAGCAAGCCGCCTTCTCCTCCGGAGCTCGCAGGCACTGGAGCACAAAGATCATTTTTCTATTGTTAAAATTGTATAAGCCGGGCTTTTTATAGCGGCTCGTACACAAACCTACTTTCTCAGCACTGCAGCTCCAGCAGAGGAGGAATTTGGGGGCTTTTCTTCAGCGTACTGCAAAAACGCTTGGCTTCAGGGTGCTCTAAAATAATAATAGTAAAGAGGGAAGGGAGGGAGGAGGCAGCCAGGAGCTGGCACTGCCCGTGTGCTGGCGCAGGACAGCGCTGTGCCTGCTGAATCTGCCGGTGGGGTGAGCCCTGAGGGGGGATCTGTAGGGATGTGGGGACACAGCAGTGCTGGGCGGCTCGTGGCATCAGCCCTGTGTGACTCCCCCATTCCCAAACCCTTCAGACTGCACAGGAGGGGAGCAGGAGCAGGCTCGGGGCCATGGGGATGCCTGGACCTGCCCCAGCTGCTCTGAAGAGCTTCATGTCCCCCGAGCTGGCATCAAGCAAAGGGTGCAGAGCAAAGGTCCAGTCCAAAGGTTCTCCATTCCCTCTCCATCACCCGTGCTGCCCCTGTGCATCCCTAACCCATGCCAGGGACAAGGAGCTGGCCCAGACTCCAAATCAAGCTGTTTGCACTGCATTTCATTCCTGAAGTCACATCACAGAGGCAAAGCATTTTTCCAGGGGAACATTTCCCTCCCCTCAGCAATCCCTATAGAGGGCTGAGCACCCCCCTTGGGAACACCGTGGGGTGGGAAGGAGCTGCAGCATCCCCATGCCATCATTCCCTGGACCTGGTCTCTCTCACCATGGGCTCACCAGAGATAGATCCAGGTTCCCTCCAGGTTCATGAGCGGGGGTGAACCCCCCCCTCAGCCCAAATTCCAGGGAGCACCCACAGAGCCAGCGTAACACCTTTCCATCCATTAACTACCACCAGCACCTTAATTGGAGCTGCAGGATCTCCCATTTGCTGGTGAGGCTGTTCCATCCATCAGCCATTTGGGGAATTTGAGGCCATTTCACCCGCCCAGCTCCTGCTCCATCCCCTGTGCTGGGCTCCAGCACATTTCGGCCCATGTCTGTGCCAGGGCACCACCAGTGTGAGCAGCTGGCAGGATGGTGAGCCAGGCACCCACTCAGCTCTTCCAGAGACCCAGTAAACTTCTAGGAGATGTCAGTGGAAAAAAGATATTTAACATTTTCAGTGATCTTTTCTGGATGGGGGATAATTTACTCAAATGCCAGGGACGATTCCTGCCGGAGCAGCTCCGAGTCCCGCACAGGGATGGCTCACCCAACACTGAAACTACTGCAATTCCTCACACAGAGCTGAATAAACACCGAGAAAAAGCCCACATCAGCCCTAAAATCAAGGTTTTATAATTAAAACACCTAAACTCTCACTTTCTTCAGGCAGAACCAAACCCTGCGTCCACATCCAAGAAGGCAACATCTAAAAACGTGCTAAAAAGAGGAGAATATGGCTAAAGATGAGGAAGCTGAGTGTCCCTGGAAGCAGTCTTGGTTCAGTGGGATCAGGACGGCATCGCTCCCGTTCTCCCCATCACCACGATGCACATCGGCGACACAAACCCACCGCCCACCTGCAGAACCCTCAGTGCCCGCTCTGAGTGAGCTCTGCCTCTGCATTACATATCCAGGTACTCCTAATTCCCATTTTCCCCCCTCTATCTCCCTCTGCAGCCTCCGTGGCTCAAGGTGAGGCGCGGCAGCAGCGCGGGATCGCCGCTGTCTGATAAATTACATTTACGCGCCGGGTCCTTTTCATGGCTGGTGACTTTCCAGCAAAGCAATTATCACTGCAGAATGCGTAATAGCCTAATTAATTACTATTGTCAGGCTGGCCTCTGTGCCATGATTATACCTTCCGAAGCCAACTTTTTAAACATTTGGAAGCAGAAATATTATTATAATTGACTGACAAAATGGTAAAACTCCCCCGGCGCAGCCGGTCCTCCTCCCGGCTCGGAGCGTCTGAGCATCCCCGCTCCAGAGGCGCGGGATTTGCATCGCACCGGCGCAGAGTTTATTCTTACATCCACGAGATCAAGTGCAGGATAAGTAGTGGGTTATTTCCATCTAAATACTGGTGGCAGTAAACCACAAATGAGCTCTTTTTCAGCGTGGAGGAACAGCTGTCGGGGGGGAGAAAGCGGCGACAGAGACCCCAAATGTTGAAGAAAAGTGATGAAAAAAATTAATTCAAGCTTTCGCTATTCTCCTTGGGTGGTTTTTTTGCTGATGTGTAAAGAAGTTGGGGAGAGAGAGAGGGTGGCAAGGAGGGGGAGGTTGGGAAGGAGCCACTGTCCTGGGAGAGCTCTGGGTGATGGGGCTGGGTAACCACGAGGAAACAGCCACGCGTTGGGGTCCTTTGGTGCCTCCGTGTCCAACCAACTCCTTAAATCCATCACGCGTGTGCACAGAGCCGTCGTGCACCCGCAGGTTCCTCACACACCCCCACAGACCCATCACAAACCCCTCACACACATCCACAGCCCCAAGAAACACGCCGAGACCCAACACGCCCACCCCAAACCCACCGCACGCCCACCCAAACCCATCGCACCCACCCAGACCCCACAACCCTCCCCCCCGCCCCCCATTCCTCCAAAGGCAGGAGCAGCTCCCAGGATTTTCACAAGGCCAAAAAGCAATTCGTGTCGAAAAGATCAATAATATAAAAATAAAGCCTGAGAATTCTAGTTAAAGGGAACATCACAGAAATATGTTGTTCACGTCCGTGATTCGGAGATTTAAAAAAAAAAAAAAAAAAAGGGGGAGGAAAAAGAAGAATCAATATAAGTTCTTTAGATGATGTTATTTCTAATGAGAAATACACCAAGACTGCAGCAAATAACTGCTTAACGGAGAAAAAAAATGCATTAATAATTTACTTTATAAAGCATGGGATACCGAATGAGAGAAAATTGCTGCTGGTTCTTAATTTCGTTGTAATATTGCCTGACAAGTTCAACGACATTCTGGCAAAGTTCTTGAGAGCAGAGGCAGAGAATGTTCAGTGCATTAGGTTATTTTTCCCTCTCTTTTTTCCCACATTACCCCAACCCTGCTGCTTCACAGAGAAGGTGCCCGAGCTCTTCCCTTTCCCTGCACCACAGGATTTCTTGGGCTGAGCCCCCACATGGGCAACAGGGAAAATATTTCAAGCTTATCCACCCTCCCCACCATCATTTAATCAATGTTTTTTCACTGGCTGTTCGAGCTGGTTTTTTCCTTCTTTTTTTTTTTTTTCCCTCCATTCTTTCTCCCCGAATTTATTTTTTTTAGTGCATTTGCTGACAGTTGGCAGCTCTGAACCATCTGCCGCCAACACAAATCCTGAAATCAAAGTTTTCAGCATCCAACCCTATGAGGAACGGGCTGATTTCTGACCATCACCAGAAGAAGGTGCCACCTGGGCAGGTTAATTCCCAGCAAGGCCGGATTTCTCACAAGCCCCCCACAGTTATTTTCCATGAAAAATATTTTCCTGGAAAGTTATGTTCCTGGATCCTGCAAAAAATAGGCAAAATTCCCTGAGTTGCTGGCAGAAGTGGTCCAGGTTGGTGGGGGATCAGGCACTCAGGCTCTGCATCCCTGGCATGGATGATGAGGGGGTTCCCATTGATCCCTGGATTTGGGATGGAGCTGGGATGGAGCCAGGCTGGCCCCGCACTCCGAGCATCGCAAAGTTTCACCTCCCACTTAGCAGAACAAAACTTTTAATTTAGATGTTTTCATCTATCTATCAGAGTAAAAAAAAATAAGTTTAAAATAATGACTGTAATAAATGAAGGTAATTAATTGTAGTTTGTTCCTTTACTGTCTAGTCAGCTTAATTTTACCTTTTCATCTAATAATGAGAAAATAATTTTTGTGCTCTGAGGGTTAATGATATGTAACTGCAAGAGCTGCTAATTGCATGTTGCAAACTATTCATCAAAATCCCCATCTGCGCTACTTGATTATGTTTGCTAAATTATTGCTTTGAATTATCTTTCATAAAGCAACTTTTGTAATTAGCAGGGCTTTCGCTCTGCTCTTTTCTCCGGCACAAGGATATTCAAACTTTGTCCCTCTCAAGCTGTTGCCATTAAACTGCTTTTGGGGAGAGAAAGGAGCTGCCCTGTAGTTGAAGAGCGGGGGAAAAAAAATAAAAGCTGGGTTTATCCTCTGTGGTTAAAATTTCTTCTCCTGGTCTTGCTACTCCTTCCTCGAGGAAAAAAATTATGTAAGAGCCTAAATATTTAGGAGATGTGTTCAGGAACAGGAGAGTGAAAGGGCCCAACAAGCTTGTCCACACCCCTCCAGGTTAATATTTTAAAATGGTCTTTTTTGCCCTTTTTCTGTCTCATTTAGAGGAAGGAGCAGAGGGGGAATGTTTGCCATCCATCACCCCGATTTTATGGGCTCCTTCCCATGATGCAGGTGATGGAGCACCTGGTTAATATTCATGGGGAGAGAGGAAAAGTGGGGTTTGGGGGGGAAATATGTGGGATGGGAGTGGTGCAGGTTTTCAAAAATTTGAAAAAGAGGGAGAAGAGGGGAAAAAAGAAGGAAAAAGAGGGGAAAATGAGGGGGAAAAGGGAAAAAAGGGGAAAAGGGGGGAAAAGGAAAGGAGAGGAAACAAGGGACAAAGAGTGGAAAAGAGGGGAAAAAAGGAAAAGAGAGAGAAGAGAGAAAAGAGGAAAAAGGAGAAAGAGAGAAAAGAGAGAAGGTAAGAAAAAGATGAAAAGGAAAAATATTTGAAAAGAGAAGGAAAAATAGAGAAGGATTCAAGGGAAGGGAAAGAAGGAAAGAAAAAAAAGGACGTGGAAAAAGGGAAGGAAAAAGGGCAAGAAAAAAGGGAAGGGAAAAGAGGGGGGAAAGGGGAAAAGAGAAGGAAAATGAGAAGAACAGAATCCTGAGTCTCCTTAAGCCTGGCTCCAGGAGCAGCAGCACCTCACTGGTGTCCACCCTGCACCGCCTGGCACCACAGCAGCCCAGAAACCCAACCTCAAGGGAGCAGAATCCACCTTTTGGGATAAAATCCCCCAAAACCTCCTGTGGAAAAATTCCCTGGTGGGAGGAAGGTGGCAGAGCTGGGGAAGGAGCTGCCGCCGCGCCGGGAATCGCATCCTGCTCTCCCTGACACCCCCATAAATCCAGAGCCACTTGGGCAGAGGGGCCGGCTGGGCTTCCCAAAGGACATTGCTCATATTCCTGGAGCGGATCTAATGAAGACTATTGGAAAAAAATGCAGTATTTAAAAGACTGAAAATGTATTCCTATTGTTATCACTCTCTTTTATGTGTTTATGCACAGTGCATCGGAATGAATCAATACTGGATTGCCCTGTAAATAAATGAGCATATCCGTAAACCCGGTAATAAAATGAAGTGATGAAAAATATGGAAATCAGTCACATTTGTGTACATCCACTTATTGTTTACTTTAATATTTTCCTATGCAGTCCCGTAGCTCCAAAGAGACAGATTTAAAACCAGGTAATGCTCAGCAGATGACAGATCCTAACGCGTGGCTGCTGGCGAGCTCGGAATGCAGGCAGCTCTCCGGGGGGTTCCATCCAAGCACATTAGAGGCGCAGGGGAAGCAGCCCCTGAAGAAAACACTGAATTGCCAGGGAGAAAAGAGGCCTCCTGAAGTGCCACGAGACTCTCGACGGCATCGGGGCCCAAAGCCAAGGCTCGCGTGGAGCCTCCAGGGGTGTGGAGCACCTGGGGCAGGGTGGAGGGTGGAGAAGGCTTCCCTGGCAGCATGGTGGGCTGGGACCGTGCTGTCCCACACCAGGAGTTCGGCTCCTCCTCAGATCCCCCACTGCAACCTCATCCAGGGGATCCTGGCCGTGCCACAGATGTGCCACAGATGTGCCACGGCCGCTTCCGGCCACGCCACGGCACTTCCCGGTTACATCCAGGCATTTCCTGGCCATGGCACCTCCTGGCTCTGTCACTGTGCTTCCTGGTCAAGCTATGGCATCTCCTGACAACACCATGGCATCTCCAAGCCACGCCCTGACATCTCCTGGCCACACTCTGGCACCTCCCAGACACATCTTGGTCCCTTCTGGCCGCACCCTGGCACCTCCCAGCACTGGGGGCTCCTTGCCCTGCCTGGAAGCTCTGTCCAGTCTGTCCCTGCCAGGGCTCTCCCCATTCCAACCCCCCAAGAGCCAATGGGGTGGGAAAGGCCTGGGATTATCCCCAGGACTGTGGGGGGCGAGGGCAGGTCCTGTCCCCGTTGCCCAGCTCTCCTCTGAGCATTCCCTATAACACTGCCAGTTTTCCCTCCCACCCAGCCAGGCTGGCAGAAACACCCCTCCCCACACAGCCTCCAAGAAAAGCTATTTTAGAGTTGCTCTTTTTTTTTCTCCCCCCCTCTTTCTCGTCTTTTTTTAATTCTTTTTTTTTTTTTTAACAAACAACCCATCTCCCCCCATCTGGGCTGCGAGCTGGGTGCCAGCAGCTCCGCGCCGAACGCTCAACGTTTGCTTTTTATAAACGCCTCGAAGCCCAAAATTCCCTCCCGCGCTGCTGGGATGCATCCAGGTGGATCCTGCATCCAGCAGGATGCTGCACCCCCTCAAGAAGCCCCTTTCCCCCAGCTCTGCCCACCCAACAGAGCTGGGGAGAGCCAGAAATCCCCAAACCTCAAGGTTAGGGGCTAAAATTTGCCTTTGTGGCCAATTAATTTCCCTTTTGTTAGGCACTTACACCTACAGCTCCCAAAAATCTCTTTGCTGGGGAGGGAAATCCACTGTCCTGCTGAGTTAATTCCCTAACAGCAAATCTCCTGAACCTCAGGTACATTTTTTCCTGAATTCCCAACCGAGTTCAATTAAATGTTCATGAGACTCCGTGCTTTCCCCCTGCCACCCCGCCAGCGCCGAAGCAACGTCAAGAAGCTCCTTCTGGAACAAAACAAAAACAAAAGGTGGACAAAAACAAAAAGCAAAATAGGGGAGGAAATAAAACAAAGGGGCTTCAGGAGGGCTGGGGTTTGAATTTGAGGAATACGATTCCCCCCGGACCAGTTTTACTCGGTGTCGCGCTGGCAGTATCGACGAGGGGGTTCGCGTGAATAATTGAAGGAATTCTGTATTCCCCACAAAAGAAAAGGCAAGCCGAGAGGGTTGTTGAGATAATCAGGAGCTCGCTGATCAATATTCTCAGCCCCAGCCTCCTCCTCGCTTCTCCAAAAGGAGCAGTGCCATAAGCTCATCAGTAACTGTAAAAAAAACATCGCACTCCGCGTGTCAAAATAGTCAAGCACAGCATATTGTATTGCCAGATTTCCCTCCCGGTCCACCCCGGTGCCAGATTCCATCCATCAGCGGGGAGGGAAGCCGTCCAACGATGACTTACTTACGCTTAAGTGTTCATAAATAAGGTTTTTAAGATATAGATGGCTTTTTAATTTTGGCGGAATGTAGGAAAAAATAAAGTCGAATAAAAATGATGGGGTGGATGCGGTGGGAAGAGACCTCTTGGGTGCTGCCTGGTAAATTCCACAGCTCAGAGGGGATGTCCTGATCCTTATCCAGCTTGTACCACGGTGAAAAGAGCTGGAAAATATTCAGGCTGGCACCATAAACTGTGGCAAAGGCTTTGTCTGGTGGGGAGATATGGCGAGAGGACGTATTTCCGCTATGGAAACCTCATTAGACAGACTCTAATTACTGCCCTGCAGTCGGCGGGGAGAGACAGACACCGTAAAACCTGGGCGGGGGGGTGGCCATTAATTGCTTTTTGATAAACTGGGGGCCGAGGTGCTGCTGGTCAAGGTCAGGAGGTGCCTGCCTGGGGCTCAGCTGTGCCCCAAGTTCTGGCTGCTGGTGATTCAATCCCGTCCCCAACCTGCCCACCCCGCTCCCAAAATGGGCACTGTTGTGGCAAATTCGGTTTACGACGGAAGGAGCCGCCTCCACACGGATCTGCAGCTGGCCCTGGCCTGCAGGACCTGCAGTTTGCTCCATCTTCCTGTCCCAGCCAAAACTTGAAACTCCCGTGAAACCAGCCTGGCCACCCCAGCACCGTGGGGATTTAAGCTGTGGCTGCCTGAATCGTGAGAGATTTGGCTCTTCCCTCCCTGGCATCACCAAAACCCACCCGGCTGTGCCGTGAGGGGATGTGTGGGGCAGCACCACCTGGCACAGGGAGCCAGCAGCCTCCCCTGCCAGCCAGGCCACAGGTCAGGGGGTGACCCTGGCCATCCATCACCCCCTTTTCCCTGTATGTAAATCCCTGATGCCAAAGATGTATGGAGCCAATTACCAGGGGTCACCGCCGGGTGGAAAATTCAGACAACGAAGCTCCCGGTCTCGGATGAATTTGCGCGAGATTGCAAGTTACTGCCTTTTATTGGACAATATAAATATTTCACTGTTATATAAAAAAATATTGGCGAGGAAGCAGATAAAGCCGGGTCCTGTGTGTATACAGAGAAGCAGGGAGTGAAAAACGGCCGTCAGCATCTTTTTAACGGCCTCTGGTGCAGCACAGGAAGAGCTGAGGAGGGCTTGGATGACCGCGGTGGCACCACGGGACTGGGGGATTTCAGGGACCCCCAAGGCTATGATGGGTTTGGGAATGATGCTGGAATGAGCCCAGACACACAGACAGTGGCCTGGTTAAAGGGGTTGTGTCCTGAGCCAGCCACGACAGAGAGCAGCAGGCGGGATGCAGAAGCAGACATGGAAACCTTGGAAGCTCAGCGCTGTTCCCAAAAAATGGCTGCTGTCCCCACGCCTGTGCCCACCACAGAGGATGCCCAGGAGGGTTGGGTCAGGAATAGCCTCACCATACGGATCAATCCCAAGTACATTTTCCTAAGTCTTCTCAATTTGTCCTTCTGGGATCATATCTGTCCCCACTGCAGACCCCGTGCCAGCACAGGACACCTTAATTTGATGCTCACCAACACATCAACCCTTCCCTGTGACAATAAAGCTGGAGGAAAGAAAAAATAAAAAGCCTATAGGAATCAATACCTCTTTCTCTCTTTCCCTATATTTTATTAAAAACTTTAGCATCAATATTAATGTCTAAATCCTCACCAAGCTGAGTTTAATTACCTGTAAACTGCATCCACAGCTACGTGGACTTTGCTCCTCGCAGCTGTAAATACAGCTGAGAAGGAGCAGTGCCAACACCTCCGAGCATCCCATTCCCACAGGAGGGGAGGTATCCTGCACCCCCCACCCTCAGCAGCATGCGGGGAGGGGATGGTGGGTGATGGAGCCGACCCCATCTGAGCATGGATGGAGCTGAAAGGAGAGAGGGGGAGGTGAGAGAAGGGAAAAATTGAGATCCCAGGAAGAAAATGATGCGTAAATATAAAATATCTGGGACTCTCGCTGCCAAAAGGAATCTGCTTCCAGCCACTACATGAATCACACCGAGGAGGGGATGAGGGAGAAGCAGTTGAATGGAGTCCATTAGTGGCTGAGGACGATGAATAACTCACAGGCAGCAGGAGCCGCTCCGGAACGCGGCGAGGTCATGGACGGCTGGCATGGTGGGCTGGGAGCTGCCAGGGAAACCAAGAGGGGCTGGGACCAGATCCCACTGAACCCCCACCAGCAGCTGCCTCCTCCCTTTGCCTGCTGTGCCAGAAAAGAGGAACACAAGCTTGTTGTGCTTTCCCAACTGCTCCAGACACATCTTTATCCCCTGGCACCCGTGGGCATGCAGCAAACGGCACAGCAGCAGAGGGAGCAGGGATCGGTCCCCACTGGTGCCATTGGTCACCCCAGGGCCCATCCCAAGGCCACCAATGGTCCAGGGCACAGAGGCCAGGAGTGAGGTTTCAGCATCTGAAATGGAATCAGGGTTTACAGAGCATTATCAGAGGAGCCGTAATGGGATCTCGCAGAGGGCAGAGATTTGAGACCTGCATCACATTCCCATTCCCGGGGAGGCAGGAACAGGCTGTGTGTTTAAAAAACCCATCCATCAAGGGATGCTATCACATGCTCTGGTGTTGTGCTGCTGCTCACAGGCAGCTCCAGAGTTTTGCCATCCTGCTCCTTCCAGAGGCCAAAGAGGGGCTGATGGGAAGGCCCAGCCTGGCCCTGCCCCTCCAGACCCCACATCCTGGCAAATCCCCCACCACGCTTCTCCTGCATCCCACAGCCTCAGCTCCCCCCAGCCAGCTTCTTTAAGGCCCCTTCCCTATTAGATCCATCCCAGGCAGCTTCCCAAGGCCAGGGCTGGGACAGCAGCAGCGTTCGAGGGCTACGCTCCCACAATAATATTCATTTCCATATTCATTCCGTGTTTATCTCGCAGATGTACGGATCCGTTACAATGGAGAAAAAAGAGAACTCAGAATTTGTTCTCAAAAGATATTCAAATTAGTTAATCAAGAGTCCTTTTATCACGTGTCTCCTGTACCAGCAGCAACTATCCATCGAGATAAATGATCAGCTGCTAATAACTGATTACACTGCAGCAAGTGTTTTCTTATCCCCATTACCACCATGTTTAAAGACATTTTATAAATTTCTAATTATCGTAAATTGTTTCTCCTTCGGAAAACATCTTCCCATAGTCATCAGCTGTCAATTTGCCCTGAAAATCTCTCTTTCAAACGAGCTCGTTGCAAGATGCTCGGGAAGCAGAGGAAACCCGTCCAGGCTCCTGGCTGGTGGGATGCAGCCTGGACACCTCCACCCCGGGGCACTGGGGGAACAGGATGCTCCTCCATCCCTCCATAAGTGGATCAGACTTGAAAATAAAATAAAAGCATCCATAAGTGGGATCAGTCCTGGGTGAAGGTGCTGCCTTTACCTGGCACGCGATGCCAAGGAACTGCGCGGTGGAACGGGCCATGGCTCCAGATGGATTCGCTCTCCAGCAAACCGTGGAACAATAAATAAGCCAACAGTTCATAAAACAGCTCTTGGCAAGCACCGGCTCCTACAACCACTGGCATCCCAGGGCAGATCTGGGCTTGGGAGAGCCCTAAATAAGATCCCGTTGGTTTTCTGTGTATTTTACCAATGAAAGCTGAAATAGCGGAGAGGGTTTGAAGCCAACCAGGATTTTAAATCCAGCGGTGGCCTCGAGCCGCCGCTCCGGCTGATTTCTGGGGTCCATTCATTATTGCAATCAATCAGCTTAAAGAAAAACAACCGCAAAAACAACAATAAACCAACCTCTAAATTCTCTCAGGCATTTTAATGGGTCCTTCCATCTTCCCCAGCCATGACCACAGGGCTGGAGCCGCCATCCATGAGCCAGGATGGAGCTGGGAGGGGGATCATGATGGCACAGGCAGAGCATCCACGTGCTCCTGGAAGAGACCTGGGATGCAATGAGCTCCCCTGACACCCAATATTCCCCAAAAGCACCAGTCACTCATTCCCCGTTGGGTGATGGTGGCTCCTCTGGTGACATTCACTGCCTGGGGATGGCCAGGACAGGCACATCCCAACTGTCCCCACGGTGTATCCAGACCCTGGAGAGATTTGCCAGGGTTTAGCCAAATGTCTCCATGCCGGAGCTGATTGAGCCAAAGCTGCCGGAGGCAGAGGTAAGACGGAGACACAGGATGGGAGGAGGAGGAGGTGGAGGAAGGCCACCCAGGATAAGCTCCCTGCAGAGGATCAGGGTGTCCAGCCAAGCACGTTCTCCGGGCAGAGCAGGGCCCGTGGCTGCCAGGAAAGGGAGGAGCAGCCGGCGGGACGCGGAGCCTGGCACGGTGCAGCCGAGGTCCTTCCCGGCTCCAGAGGGGCTCAGACCGGGGGAGGAGACGCCGCAGGCACCAGCCATGCCATTATACGCTTTATTGATGCTGTTCTGAAGAAAGCTAATCAATATATTAGATTTCCCAAAGAAAGAAAACACCAGCTGCCAGCAGCACATAACTCCTCCGCCGCCGCGCTGCATTTTTCCATCAAGCCCCGGAGCCGCGCGTGGCTGCGCAAGATGAGGTCACGTTCAAGAGGAGACCTCCTGCTCCCCTGGCCACCAGGTCAGGGCCAGGGCCACGGCCACTACGCTGCCACGTGCCAAAGCCCACAGCCCCTGCCTGGGGTTGAAGTTAAAACGTGAGATTCCCCAAATATCTTGCACCAGCATCAAGTGTGGGATGCAGGGAGAGACTCCAGCACCCAGCAGGACAAACCCAGCCTGGTCCAACAGGGCTCCCCAGGGATCTCCCAATCCTGATGCCTGTATGGAACCCACAGCCCCCATTTGGGGTTCAGAAGGGTTCCCCAAGTGCTTCTCCCATGGGGAAGATCCATCTGGAAACCACCCTTTCCCAGCCACATTTCCCTCTAGGGCCATTCCCACAACACTGATGGGTCCCAAATGTGGCCACTCAGCCACACACCAGGACTGGGGAGAAACTGGAAAGATCAAACCAATGGATGCTCCTGGGATCCTGGCACACGGAACCCTGGAACACCAAACCTGGTGTGCTCTGCTCCCCGCTGTCCATTCCCATCACCGCTGCTGGTAGTGACCACTCCTTGAAACATTAAAGCCTGTGCTGTGGCAGCTCCAAAAGCCATTTAAAAAGGATAGGATAAACCCACGTTGGACCAGCAGGAAAGCAGACTGACGTCACAGGGAATTGATTAGTGCTTTAATAGAATTGGATCATTGGGAGGGCTGCAGACCCCGTTTCAGAAACCCAAATGTTATGCAGATTCACATTGAAAACCCTAAACCAGGGCGCATTTATTTAACCAAGGCAGAGTAAATGTCCCACATTTCCCCAGGATTATCTGAACCATATCAGATATAATCCAATGATCTGTAAAGTGATTATACCCAACTGAATATATGAGATCTCTTCTGGTAATGCAATATTTCATCCAGCTGCAGACATTAGGAGGAGGCAAACAAAGGAGGAGATTTAATAAGTGGAAATAAAACTATAGGCAGAGATAGTTTTAAATTTTTCTCTTTTTTTTGTATCGCATCTAATTGCAATCAACAACAGACATCTGACACAGTGACAGCATCAGCAAAATTGCTGCTGAGAGCACAGAATCTTTGTCTAAAAATAATCAGACATTCAGCGCACCACTGTTTGTTATAATGGTAATCGATGCTGGAGGCTTTGAATTCCATCAATTTATAGATCTGCTCTGTTCTGCCTGGTGATTGTGTTCTGCACACATCCCCTCCCGCTCGGCGCAGGCAGCGCCGGGGCACTGTGTGATTAAGATAAGCTCAGATTCCTTTCATACATTCCTTATCAGCTCTAATTCTCCACCAGGCAGAGATGTTCACAGCAGTTAAAGATTAGTTCAGCTTCTCAGACGCCAAATTTGAGGGTATTGATCAATAAATCAAATCACGGCAATCAATCGCCCGATCCAAGTCTAGCCGATGCATTATTACTGGCGCCTTCCAAGCCGAGGCTTTTTCATGGGTTTCATCAAAACGCGGCTTCCCTGGCTCCCCGCCAGCTCCCGGGCTGCCTAATAGACTCCACAGCAGAGGAGCTCCAGCCCAGCAGAAGAGCAATAAATCTCTCATCAAACAGCCGATAGAGAAACAAGATGAACATCTGTTTTGCTGCAATGAAACTCCTGTGTTCTTCAGAAGCTGCAAACCAGGTCTGACAGACCACCCCAAAGGCAGCTTTGCCTTCAACAAAGCAGCAAAGCAGAATATTTGCCGGTTATTTCAATCAGGTAATTTAAGAAGACTTTGCATTCTCCTCTCTGCAGCTGCCGGAGCTTTACAGACAGGATTCCTGCTCAGTCGATAATAAAAGCCATCCTGGGACCCTGTACTATGAAGGCAATTTTATGATACCCATTATGTGGCAATGTAACTTCATTAAAAGCTGTTTATTCCCTCTAAGCATTTTAAGCACTTTCCCTCACCCATAAAGAAGAGCCTCTTGGTGCACTGGGAAGGTTATTTGTGCTGGGAGCTGCTTTTGGGGATTTCTGGGTGGGGTGAGGGTCGTGCCAGCAGCGGGGTCCTGGCAAAGGGGCTTCTCCTCCCATCCAGCAGTGAGTCAGGAGCTGCCGAGAGGCAGCTGTATTTTATTTTTACGGTACACTCCAGATGAGCTGCGTTTACTGGAGCTCCATTCAGGTGACATTCATTATTTATTTATTTTATAAATTAATATGGACAAGTGCCCCAAAAATCTGCCTTCACTGCAAGGATGGGCTGGCTCCTCTGACGGTTTGCTGCACACCCACTTGCTCTTCCACTTGGGATAATTTGGGGTGTCTCAGCCCTGGGAACTTAATTTTCTAACCCAATGTTATAATTCAGCATCCAAGGATGGAGCTGTAACCACAGCAACCCAAGAGCCAAACCCCATCCTGGAGCCAATTGCATTCCAAGAGTCACCTTGCTCCAAAGAAGGCACAAAATTAAATCCTTCAAAACAACCAAGCAGCTCCTAAATCTCCGATTTACTGCTCCTTATTCCTGCTGGTAAATTTAGCCCCCTCAAAAAAAAATCCCAAACCCTGATAGTTTAGTCCCATCCTGGTGCTCAGCAAAGTATTAATTTATTAAGTTCACTCTTGGTGAGCACAACTGATAGAGAACAATAAGGACAGGTTGGGGACAACTCTCCTAAAAGCTGCCAAAACATGGAGCTGAAGAGTTAATCCCCCACGGCAGGGATTTGTCTCCAGATGGGATTTAGCAGCACCTTCACCTCTCCAGGCTGATGGGACAGGTGGGTCTTTGAGCTGCCAAGGTGGCCACCAGCAAGTGGCTCTTTGTGCTCTGCTGACATTCCAGAGTCACTGAAACCACCCAGCAGCCACCTCTCGGTCCAACGAGGCGTCCTCAATTAGCCAGTGGCCTGGGAGAAATTATCCCTAGGGCAGGGCAAGCCAGCCCAGATTCCTACATGGAACTTAATGTGAATTAAAGAAAAAGCAGGGAATGAGAGAGCGAGAGAACGGATGGCTCAGATGAAGGGGTGAATCCCCCAGCTTTTTGCTCCTGGCAAATTTTCTCCTCCAGCCACCCAGGTTTTTCCCCTTGCACAAAGGCTGTGATGTTTTTAGGGATTGGACTTAAAGGTCTGTTTAGGCAGGATCACCACACACTGCTCCCACATCCTCCTGAGTTAACACTCCCCAAAAACAACTCCAGGAACATGCTCAAAGGACACAGCTGCATCTTCTCCAATGCATAATTAGAACAACAATTGGCATGAATAACAGTGCTTCAAGAAAAAGAAATTTCCCTCCTTACTACCTTCAAAAAACCTGCACCTTTCTCCAAATAAATGGATGCAGACACTTGCAAGGCTTGTGGGAAGAGTGTGGGGTGGGACACGATCCCGAGCTCATCACTGAGCACCAAACTCAACAACAACAGCTCAATATTCTCCCATAAACACACACGCATGTGGAAAATACTGTTAATGTCTCGGTATTTCTTTAAACAGAGTCGCCAAGGAAAAATAGAATTACTAGAATACATTTTAATTGATTTACAACAGCACTTAGTAACAGTGATAAAAGAAAAACTTGTTTTATTGGGCCTCCTGCTAATTAGCTGGACTGACTCTGGGTTGGAAAAGCGTATTCCTGCAACCTGGCACAACCCCGACCAGCACCGAACACCAAACAGCTTTTGAGCCCGGAAATTCCTTTAGGAGAATCAGAGAAAATACACGGCCAAGTGGTTCCTGCCAAGAGACAGTGGAGGAAAAATGGCTGCTCCAAGGATGGAGCCGCTGAACAGAATACACCAACCCCTCCAGCAGATTCCAGCATCCCCTTCCCATCCATAAATATGCCTTTATTATGACTTTGATATATCCTTCCCTTAACGACTTTTAAGGGCAGCAGATAAAGTCGAAAGAAGTGCACAGGCAACAGGCGAATGTTTAATATTCAATAAATGTGTCAATTTTACATACGGACGCAAATGGGGCTTTATTGAAGAATTGGTAAACTTCCTTGGAGGAAAGTAAGTGCATTTTAGCCTTCAAGGGGTCCCCGAAGAATAGAAATGGAATGTGATTTGTGATAAAACTCAGCTGCTCTATAAAAGACGTTAAATAAATGTTGCTGTTTCACTGGGGATATACAGAATTGATTGCATTATAGACCAATTGGAAGGCGCGCGTTCCCCGCCAGCCACCCGCTCGCTCCGTGCAGCCCCTTTCCATCCTCTCATGTTGGCTTCTTAATTCCAGCACAGAATTTTCTGGAAATGCTTTAAAACAGCCCTTTCCCTGTGGCTTTGGCTGCTATGGCACCCCAAGCACGAGCTGGGCTGGATCTGGCCTGATTTCAGGGAAACACCAGACCCTGCAGTGCAGGGTGAGAGCCACCATGGGTCATAGAATCCTGGAATGGTTTGGGTTGGAAGGGACCTTAAAGGTTCCAATGCCACTGCCATGGGCAGGGACACTTTCCCCTAGGCCGAGTTGCTGTTCTTGATCTGTCCCAGGCTGTTCAATTCCTGCCAAACCCCAACATTCCCCTATTTCTGCGTCACCGCGGTCGACAGCGCCGAAACCGGAATTACCGTTAAACACAGAATGGGGGGCGAGAAACAATTGAAACCATTTTCACCACCGAGACAACGCCAAGTCCTCGAGCGCCCCGAGCCTCCTCCACCAGCACCAGGGGACCCGTCGGAGTCAGGAGCAACACCCGGGAAGGGCAAGGCAAACAAACCAATCTCCGACAGACAAATGAGAGGCCAACGGTACCACCGTGGCGAGCACAAACTGTGATATAATTGTGCTGCTGCTACATCATCTTTAATCAATAACATGATTGTGCACAGCCCAAATCCCAGCCTCCGCCAAGAAACAGCATGTTGTTAAAAAGCCCAATAGCTTTTTTTTCCCCGCTAATAGGTGGCTCGTTCCCTCAACCCTGCTGATATTTTAAATAAAGCTAAATTCCAATAATTGTTTAATGTTTATTTTTATTTAGCTCTGGTTCACCTACCCTGGGTTCTCCATGTCAGAAATTGATATTTTTCTCCAGTGACTGGGGAAAAAATAAAATAAAATTAGGAAACTGGTGGTTATGTCTTGTCATAGTTAGACTGTGGTGTAAACCGCAGCTCGGGGTGGCCTCCTGGGTAGTCAGAGGCTCTGTGTTCCCTAAATTCATATTTGCCGCATTTCCCAGGGGTCAGCTTGCCCCAAAACCCTTGGGTTTCCAGCAGACAAGGGCTCTCCCATAAACATGTGATTATTTTTTTCCCCTGCCTAGTGAAAGCCTGGATTTAAGCTCAAATGAGATGTTCTTGCTTTCTGGGTAGATTCATCCTTTTAAAAACCACCAGTGCCACACAGCAGTGCTGCTGCCTTCCCGTCCCCCACCCCGAGCAGGGTTGAAGGTGATCCTGGAAAAGTACAGGAAAGCTACAACCAATTCCTTTAGGAGATCCATCACGTCAGATTAGCAACTTAGTTTCTTATTAGCTATTTTCCATCCTATCATATTAATATTTGTTTTCACTATACAATGCAGGAGTCTTATCATATTAGCAACTTTCACATCACATTAGTGAAAACAAATACTAATACAATACAATACTAATATGACATGATCTGATGGGAAATTGCTAATACAATAAGACTCTCCTACCATATTAGTACAGAAACATTGTGTGTCCCACTTACAGCTCTCTCTGAAGTGGGTAAATACCTGGCATTTTCAGAACCAGCCACATGTGTCCAAATGTGCCCATGTGGGAAGGGAGGATGTGAAGGGTTGGGCATTGAGGACCCTGCTCTGTCCCCATGGTGCAGAGGACCCACAGCAGATGGATTAAATTACAATGAAATTCCTGATTTAGAATTGAATCAGAGAAATTTGGGTGCCTGCACCATGAGACTGAGTGTCCTGGCCAGGGATGGAGATCCAAGGCAGTCGCCACAACCTGGGAATGCCGCACGTCTCCAGGAAACATCACGGCCTGAAAACTTGCACAAGCACTAATAATTTGAAGGAGAATCCAATTAAACCAAGAGCCTGATGTGGACTTCCTGCATCAGCAGCTGTCTCTCACCGAGCCCCCAAGGCTCCCTGAGCCCCCAGCACAAACCCATGGCAGTGCCAGTGGGAGCAGCCACGGTGCTGGGAACTGTCCCGAGGAGCAGGAGACTCCATGGGGAGTTTGCAGCAGGAACTGGTATGGGGAGAACAGCTGAGATACCAACAGGGAATGTCCTGGGGCAGAAATGTCATGAGGAGGAAGTGGGAATACAGAGCTGACACTGAGGGGAAAAGCTGGACCATGGGAAGCCCCAGTCAGTGTTCCCAGGACAGGGGTGTTCCCCTGGAGCTTGGGGAGTTCACACTCAGCACCAGGCCAGGAATGAGACACGATTCATGCATTAGGAAAGCAAACAACTTAACACACCAGATCCATCAGGAGTTCACCCTCCCACACCAGCTTTATTCCTCCCTTCCCCACCAGCACCTGGAGCCATTTTCCTTCTCTCCTGCTTCAGCTCTCACACAGGTCCCAGCTAACATCTCCCAGTCCCTGGCCATGAGTTTCAGGATCAAAAGCAAGGGAGCGTTTCTCTCCCCAATTCCATGGCAAAGCCGCCTCCAGAGCCACTCTCCAGCTCAGCTCTGGCACTGACACATCCCAGGATGCTCCGTGTCACCCTGGCCAACTGTGCCACAGCCACTGCAGAAAAGCTCTCCAGCACGGAGCGAGGCAGCGCCTCTCCTCCGAGCCATGCCCAGCTTCAGCATGCTCAGCAATTTTCTATTCTCTCAGCAATTTTCTGTTCTACTGAATTAGTAGTTTGTATTGAATTAGTATTCATTTTCTCTAATATGATATATAAGCATAATCATGTTAGTGACTTTGATATCGCATTAGGCTGCAAAGCAGGAACGCATCCCGGCCCCCGCAGCGCCGGTGGGGAGCACCACGGCCAAGGAGGAGCCTTTCTGTGGGAATACTCCAAATGTGGGGCTGGATCCTGCTCTCATCGACCTCCCCCAGCCCCACGGGGCCAAGCAGAGGTCAGGATTTCCCTGCTTGTGATGGCAAAACAAACTAAAGGATGCTGCATCCCGAACGAGTAACTCCATCTAAAATATGAAATTTCCAAAGGCAAAAGCAGCAGGTGCACAGCAGCAGCCAAGAGCAACCATCCCCAGGGACACGTCCCTGGTGGCACTGGGTGTTCCTCACAAAGCCATGGACATTTGGGAATTAAAACTGAGCTGACAGCAGGATGCAGGCAGGTAGATCGGGGTTACAGCAGGGATGGGGGATGCTGGAGCCAAGAGCTGGCATCCTCCCATGGGAAAATCCCAGCCAGCACTGAGCCTGCCTCAGTTTTCCCACCAGGATGACACCAGGCCCCAATCCTCAATTAACTGATGAAATTGTAATGAGCAGAAGCAGCAAGAGAGGGAGAAGGGAGGACGGGGAAGGTCCCTGCCCCGCAGTGAGCAGACGGATCAGGGAGGGAGGGAAGGGCACCAGGGCCAGCACTGGACCACCAGGAGGCACAGAGAGGTGGTTCCAGGGTTCATCCTGCACAGCTCCAGGAGCCTGGCAGCAGGACAGGAATGGGCTTTGTGTGGGGATGAGGAGTTCCAGAGCAGCATCAGCAGCACACAGCTCCCTGCCACTGCCACGTCCCCACGAGCTCCTGCACGGACTCAAATTGTCTCCACATCAACGTGAAATCGTGTTCCTTTTAATCCACTGCCCACGAGGCTCCGGCAGCACCAGGCCTGCGCCTCTGACCGGGATTCCATCTCCTACCACGTGTGTGAGCAGTGCCAGGAAGGACCAGAACAGCGCCGGGGCCGGAGCTGAGCTGCCCAAGGAGCACCGGTCAACACCAGAGCAGCCAGGTTGTGAGAGCTGAACCTTCGATATAGGTTTATATGCATCTTCTATATTTTAAATTTATTTTTATGGGAGGTATATATATTTACATATAGAAATCCCTACCTGCTGATGCCCACGCAGATACCCTGGGAGAGCCAGCAGCTCTCAGCACTGAGCACCCAACCAGGAGCCCCGAGGTTTCCAAGGAAAACGCTCCTGGCCACGCGCAGATGTGCACACACGCGTGCAAACACACACAGAGGCATCTTTTAAAATCCTAAGAAAACCCTGAGTCTTCACTGTCAGTGCTGTATATCACTTTGAGATATATACCATATTAGCAAAAAGAACTGAATTATATTGCATTCATGATGCAATTAAACACTTCACTAGGAATCAATGTAAAACTGATGAGGCCTGAAAGTAGTGCATATGGCTTAGAACATTATAAAACATTACCTTCACTCAAATCCTTTTCAGTAGCAATTTAAATCTTCTTACAGTTACTGCTGCCAATGGTAAACCATCTACTGATTCATAACAGTGCATGGGAACGAATGAATTTTTTTAAAAATTTATTCAACTACTAAATTACCCATGAAACCGGAATAGCTGACAGAAGTAATCTGAATTATTATTAGCTCTGCAAGTATTCTGCATTAGCCAATTTAAAACCACGGCTCACAGGCAGAAACCAGTTAGTACAGGCAGGGTGTTAAATGACTGCCATAGTTCTTCATTTTACTGCTGCTTACGTTTAAAGGTCAAGAGATAAAAATTACATATGACTGCAAACACAGAAAGGGTGTTTATCTTTTTTTTTTTTTTTTCCTATGAATCAGGTCAACCAGAAACTTCCAAAACATTTGGAGAGATGAGTGTGTAAAGCACAATGCTGCTGAACTACTTCAGGATTTAGGAGGGGGTCGTGGAGCTGCAACAAAGGGGGATGTTCTTCCTCTTCATCCTCATCGCTTTTCATGGCAGAAAAAATGGGGGAAGACAGGGGTGAGATGGTCCTGAAATCCAAAATATGGGCACAGTGTCATGACCTGACTGCCAGCCAAGCTGTGGGTGCAGGGATGATGCTCCTCACAGTGACAGAGGGTCCTGGCTGAGGAGCTGGGGTGGCTGGAGGGGGTTTCCGACCCCTCTCCATTGACTCCAGCACCAGGAACTTCTGACAGGAGGATGAGCAATTCCTCTCCAGCCGATATCCCTGCTGGGCTCCTCATGCAGGGGCTGATTAATCAGAAAGCAAAACTACCTGGGGACTTGGGCACAGGCTGCTGCTGGCAGTGCCAGACCCTGGTGCTCCCCAAGCAAGGGCAGGGGGTGGCACCTGGGGACAGGTGCCCACCGTGCCATAAACCCTCCATTTATAAACCCCCTCAAGGTGACAGCAGCCCCTCAGGTGCCAAAAGTGCCGCAGCCTCATTCACCTCTCACCTGGGGAGGGATGGGCTCAGCACCCTCGGGGTGCCCGGTGCCCGTTTGGAGGTGAAGAACGTGTCTGACCCCCCAAAAAAAACCAGTGATGGGCAGAACGATGCCACACGCCCATCCCACGGGGATCTCATGGTCACTTTGCCCATTTCCCATGGATGCAGAGGGCAGGCCAGGCCGGGTGTCCAGCAGGAGCCCCCGGTGCAGAGCGGAGGCAGTGTCTCTTTGCCTGCCCATAACACTGCATCATCCTTTCCCTTCCTATTTTCAGTTTTATTAGCAAAGCAGCACAATGTTTATACGAGTGGGTATTACATTTGCCAGAACAATTACGCTATGACAAATGGCACATCAGTGTAATCCATCAACTCGGCCCAGACAGGAATCCTTTATCCCGGGCTGCCATTAATTCCCAGCCGGCTCTCTGGGGTCCCATGCGTCAGTAACCATGACAACCCGGGGGACGCCGGGCAGCGATGGCATCTGGCTGGGAGAGGCTGGGAGAGTCGGGCACCTCAGCAGGGCACTGGGATTTCACCTTTGGCACTGGCACAGCAGCCTCGGGATGGGGCACAGGGGAGGTGTTTGCAGGGTGAGACCCCTCGGTGAGGGCAACCAGGACTGGGTAGGAGCCCAAAGTCAGCGTGGGGGCACCAGGAGAAGCTCTAGTGGGTGGTGGCACGGGCAGACTGGTGGCACTGGCGGATGGTGGCACAGCCCAGGACACAGCAGACAGCTCCCACGGGGATTCTCCAGTGTGCCGTATGATGGCTGTGCTCACATCCCCTCTCCCCATCAAGGAGAAGCCTTTAAGGTGCTTTTCTCCAGCCCATTTCCATGGAAATTTTTGGAGCATCTCTTAGAACACATCACCAGCGACTGAGTTAAAATTAACCAAAGGAATCCAGCGCTGGATCCATCCAATGGGCGTGGAGCACAATCCTCAGGCCCGCAGGGAGGCAGGCACAGGGGGATGTGGCATGGCACAGGGGGATGTGGCATGGCACAGGGGGATGGCCACCATGGAGCTCTGAGAGGTGGCACCCAGCAGCACATCCTGCTCCACACAAGCACTGGTCAGGGCTGTCCAGAGGGCTCCTGCCCAACCCCTCTGCCAGAGGCCACACCCCGGTCAGCTCTGAACACCTGCAAGGATGGAGATCCCAGCATCTCTCTGGTCCACCTCTCCCGTGGATGAGTTTTTCCCTTCCATCTGCATCCTACAGGACGGAGGCCCTTTGCCAGCACAGAGACCTGGGAGCACAGGTCTTTAGGGAAACACATGCATGGCACGAGCTGATGGATTTGGGGTCTGAACAGCCAGAACAGAGCCCTCCTCTGCTTCCCACTGATGGTGTTTGGGAGAGATTTTTCCAAGAGGAAGAATCAAGCCCTCCCCACGGCCACGGTCCCCAAAGCACCGAAGGCTTCTCCTCCTCTGCCAAATTGATGTGGCCCTGACCCAAAGGTGCACACAGACATCCTCACCCATCTCCCCTGCTTCATTAAGCCATTCCCAGAATCATCTCATCCCCATTTATAATGTTCAATACATGGTCTGAAGACTTCTCTAATCCAGTAATTAAATGCAACGCTTCGAGGGATGGAATTGGGAGGGAATTTCACTCAATTATGCTGTATTTTCCAAGGGTCTGCCCTGATTTCAAACCTCCTTCCGTTGCCTCCATCCGTGCCCAGAAATGGCTGAGCTCACTTTTGGGAAAGCAGACGGATTTGGGGGGTAATGTCACCATCCCAAACTCTTCACCCCAGTTGGGATTTCCCCTCATCCCAGCACAGATGTCCAGGAATATCCCTGGAGCATCCCCAGCCAGCACAGAGCCATCTCTCTTCCTATCCATCCCCAAGCAGTGCTGAGTAGAGGGGAAAATTGAGGTTTTCCCCATTTCTCCATAGGTAACACCCCGGCTGCTGCAGCTGCCACAATAAAAGCATTTTCTCTCCAGCCTCTCCCACATGCAGGGCCAGGAGATGGCTTTATCCCTCTGAATCCTGTAAATCATCTCAAAGCCATCCTTGCAATTTATGGGGAGGACATTAAACATTATGGCCACTGACGGCATCAAATTACGCTTGAAAAATTGAGTTCTGCTGGAAAATGAATTTAAAAACTAAATTAAATTAAAACCTAACTAAATTAAAATTAGGTTTCTAAACTAAAATGACTTTTTAATATTTTCAGGAGGAAAAAAAAAAAAAAACCACCACCCTTCTGTCAACTAATAAAATTTGCCAGTGTCTTTTATAGCTGACAAGTCCTGTCTGAGAGCAATCCTGGTGATGCTGCATAATAAATAACTGGGATAGAAAAGGTGGAGGAGGATGGGATGATCAGCTGTGCCATCTCAGCTCCTTCCAAGGGGGCTGGGAAAGGACGGAAAGACCCTCAAAGCAATTTAAAAATCATCATAATTAACACGATCTTGAGCAAACACCTGGATGGGGCAAATCCAGCTGCGCCCACAGCGTTGCAATGATGTTGACACAGCCCTGGTGCACTTGGGATGCTCGGGGATCCTCCCAGCCCATGGATCATGCAACTTTCCATGAGGACACTTGGATAGGGGTGTTGGAGGGAGGTCTGCTGATGCAGGATCCAGGGATTCCACTCACTAGGAATGAGGGTATTTAAATATCTTTTCCCCCCGTCCATTCCTGCCAGATCTGCAGGGAGCCTTCACATCCCACAAATCTGGGTTGCTCACATGAAGATGGGGAACACGGACCAGACCATCCCTGCCCATGGGTGCATCATCCCATGGGGATGCTCAGCTGGGGGTGTTGGAGGGAGTTTTGGGGGATGCAGGACCAAAGGATCAAGGGGAAGATATCTCTAAATGCCCTCATTGCTAGGTAGGAATTTCCTCCGCCAGATCTGCAGGGACTCATCCAACCCTACAAGTCTGGGCCGCTCTCACACGGATGGAGACCAAGGACCACATCACCCTGGACTTGAACAGAAACACCAACACCGAGGCACCATAAGGTGCCACCTACTCAGCTCCTCTCACAGCTCCAGGCTCTGAACCACCAGCTGAAGCTTCCTAAAATCTCTCCCCAATCATTAATGGCAGTAATTAATTCATCCTGCTTTTTAAAGAGCGCTCGATGTATGAGCCGCTCACATCTTGATCTGGGGCTGTCAGGGCTGTGATGGAGGAGCTGCACACACAGCCTGGGTGACCATGGTTCTATCGATCCTCGGGGCAGGCACATTTAACACCAGCGCCGTAACAGAACACGGCCGAACGAGCTTTGGGAGATGGGAGAAATCCAACCAGGAGAGATCCAACAGCACCGGCAGCTCCGCATGGCTCAGCCAACAGCTCCCAGGGATGCCTTAAGTTTTAAGCTTTTTCCTGTTCTGCTTCAGCCTCATAATAAGTGTTACTGAGCTCTCCTCACAGGGCAGTCCGATACAACAATTCTCTCCAGCTCAACATTCAAGGACAATCCTTCCCAACCTCAGGCCCAAAAGCACAAACAACATAAAAACGAGGAGGCCAAGCAAGGAGGATGGAACTTCATCATTCCAAGTTATTCATTGGACAGTTCAGCTCAAGATGCAAATGGAGCAGAACTTCTCCAAGTGTGAAACCCCGTGCCCAGGCCCCTTTTCTGTGCCCATCTCGAGGCCCATCCTGGCAGGGCTGCAGCCGGGCTCTGGCATTGCCAGGCTGTGCCCTTGGAAGGCCTTGCAATAAATCCCTGCTTTATTCCTCTCATTCTGTCCGGCCTCTGCTCCACGTCAAACTGACAAGGCATCACCAGCACCCAGGAGGCTGCAGGGATTTGGCCCTGGAAGAGCACCCAGAGGAGCTACACCGCGAGGATGCTCCGGGTCGCAAACAGCCCTGGCAGGCAGGGAAGAGGCTCAACAGCAACGGCAGCACCGCAGCTCCTTTTAAATGTTCGTTTTAATCTCTCGATATTATTTATTGCTCCATTAAATTGGCAGCTCCCTCAGTGGGGGACATTTTCCCCCCCCTCCGACTCGCTGCTGCTTCCCGAAATGCCAGACTGGGGGCCAGCCTGCGAGACGCCAACCCAACGGCCCTCTTTCAACAACATTAATTATCTCGAGCTTTCCATAACAAAAAAAAAATAATCTTGATCCCACTGGCTGCCAATAGTGGAGGAGCTGGCGGAGGAAAAGGCTTTTATCTCCACATCTCAGAGAAGAGCCTCGTGTTTGATCAGTCGGGGTGTTTTTTTTTCTTCCCTCTTTGTACGTTTTGAACTTTATAGACTGATTAATTCCTCCTATCGCGGTAAACTGCTGTGTATACTCTCGAGTGTTGACTTGATTTTCTTTCTATTAAAAAATAAATATCTTCATAAGAAATTAAAAGAGCTGAGCACATCTTTGCTCCGTAAGCAAGCTGGGAAGAACCTCAGCCTGGAAGAGCGGGATGGAGGAGGGGAGAGAGGCGAGTTGAAAAGATTTCTTTATTTTAAATTAAAGTTTAGGATTAAAGGCATCAGGCTTTCAAGAGTTATTGTGAAAGCCTTTTTAAAAAGTCCCAAGTGCATAGTCCATAATCTTCTTTTAAATGGCTAAATTTAGAAGCAGAAACCCTCCAGCCCTCCGAACTCCAGCCCTCCTCGTCTGGCGCACGGCACCAGCGAAGGCTCGGAGGTTTTTTTTATTATGATCCCTGTTTCACAAATACCAAACAAGATTTACACTATTTTTGTAAGCCCTGGCTCCACAAAGCCCAGCTTTGCTGGGCTCAGTATCAATCGGATAACAAATAAGTGCCTGTCCCTGCTGCCCATCAGCGCAAGGGATGGAGTCAGGAGAAAAAGATTGGAGCCATTGAGTTCAAAATCTGGCTAGGCAGGGAAGGCAAAGCCAGGCACCATCCCAAATATCGACAGCCCACATCAGGAGTCCCATTTATTGTTATTTATCCCCTACTTTTTCATTTTGCCAAATTATCTTAACCCTTGCCTCCTATCATGGATCAATGGACCAGCTGGCAGAAACTCTGGGTTGGTCACAGAAAAATAAGGTTTATGTTTTGGTATTTTACTTTGCAGTTTCAGCTCCGTAACTGTGTCCAACACACACAGGATTTGACTGAGTTTGCAGCTATTTGGGTTAATAAATGCTTCCAGATTTATGGTAGTTATTCATGCAAGGACCACATTACACGTAAATCAATACCAGAATGAACTATTTGCTAAAAATACAAATACCATGTTTAGGCTTCAATGATATTAGCAAAGAGGGATTGTTTCAGGCTGTATGTAAAATAACTGCACCTGTTGGAGTGATCAAGAGGATCAGAATAGTGCTCGATGTTAGTCCACCCTAAAAATAAGGAATATCAGCAACAACTGCTCTTCCAGAGCAGCTCCTGAAGCCCCAAGGGGCTGGGAGACTTTGCTCTCCATCCACATGAATGCTCGGTTACAGAAATCAGAAATAATTGCAAGTAAATAAAAATAAATTGCAATTAAATGGCAATTAATGCGTAAATAAATGTGAAAGCTGCTGCAAACCCACTTGCAAGGAGGCGCCAGCCTTTTTTAGAGAGCTGACCCCTCCTGCCCATGCACCCATCTCCCAGTGCCAACCAGAGCTGGACCCACAGGTGGCTGCTGCTGGCTTTTCTGCTCCAGCCTGACCATCACCATCCATCTCTTCATTTGGCTGATTACCAGGGAAGGAAGCAGAGCTTTGGGGTTTATTTTTGTCCTGATTTTTGGTTTTCCCTCTCCAGCCAGTGCCGGGCATCCCCATCCCACAGCGAGGGCGTGCTACCCACACAGTGGCAGGATGGGTGTTGGGAAAAGGGCCCTTTCCTGCGGGATCCAGGGCTGTGCTGAAGAGAGACATCTCCCCCTGTAACTCCATAACTCAGAATAAAAAGCCGAAGCTTGAACACAGCGCAATTAATGCAGGAAGCATCGATCCCTGCGCGGCACCAAGCTGGCTCATTAATCCCAGGTGCTCCTACGAGGCAATTCCAGCCCCGGCCTCCCCGCAGCAGGAGCTAAACGGGAGAACATCGAGGGCTGAAATTCCTTCATGCACTGACCTTTAATCAGCACAGAGCTCCAAACACCACACGCTTCCCAAAACCACGTCAGCTCCTGGTGCTCCGGAGCCACCATCCTGGGAAATGCCAGCACAGGGCTCTGATTCCAAGGGCAGCATCCCACCGGCCTCTGCCAGGGATAGGATCACGCAGGGATGCCTTTTTGGATGTGAGGGACAGGACACCTCCACGTCCTGCCACAGGATCCTCACAAAACCCCCCTTAACCTCTTGGTCTGCCCAGCAACACCACCTTCCCCCCAGCATGAATGGACAAAATGGGATGGGGGAATCCCCAGAGCTTTTGGGAAGCTGCTGGAAGTCACTTAACCCCTAAAACCATCAGAGACCGAGGTCACTGCTCCAGTGCCACCTGGCCAGGAGAGCATCTCCCCACACTGGGAGCCTGCTGGCTCCCACAGCACTGGGATAGGGTGCCCTGGATGTAAAAACATGGCTCAGGCAGACAAAACATAACCCTGAGGCAGGGCACAGTTGCCTTTTTGTCCCACACACCCCCAAGCTGTGGAAGCCTGGATGCAGGAATGCATTCCAGGCAGGCAAAATACAACTCCGAATAGGGGCCAAGCTGCCTCTTCACCCCAAACACCGGGATCTGCGTGGGAACCCTCTGGAAGCTGCAGAGACAGGGAGAGGGGAGCAGCCTGGCTGGATCCAAAGCTTCCAGCACCCAGAGCATCCCCACTCAGCACAGGGGACCACGTCCCTGCACGGGGGTCGGATGCAGCAGCCAGCAGGGAAGGCGGGAGCATCCTCCCCGCCGGAACAAATGCCAAATCTGGTTTGCACTTGACAGAGCCTGACAAGAGCAACAATCACAGATTAGTAGGAAAACTTCTTGCTTTTCAACAAAGGTTAATAAATAGTGACAGCATTAAGTCTCTTCTGATTAACTATGCTGAAAGATATTATTGCCGTTCGGAACACGGAATCATTATTGGATTAACCACAGTGTATAAAAATGAAATGTGAGTTTTAATCTCCAGTGCAGGCCGGGCAATGCAGAATAGCTCCCTCCTATTAAATTCCCCAACTCTGGCTGTGGAGAGGTTCCATCTAAACCATGTCGCCTTTCCAGTTTTGGGGTTTTTTTTTCCTTTCCTCAATTATAACAAAGCCACCCCGACTCGACTTGAGAAGCATCTAAAAATGAGCCACATGTTCTGGCTAAAATTAAGCCCCAAATCCCCTGTCATTCCCCAATCCAGCATCTCCTGTGGAGGATTTTGCTGTGCTCCAGCCCCCTGGCATGGAGCAGCCAGGGAGGAGGGCAAGGAGCAGGAATTGCTGCTCTAATTAAGGAGGCACTAAATTAAGCACTTCTGCCCACACGTGACCACCCCAAGTGCTTCCTCACCCCCTGGATTTGGGCTGAGATATCTCAGGGGGCAATGCCCGAGGGCAGGGCAGGGACAACTCCACACTGGGGTCCCCAGTGCCAGGTATCCCAACAGGAATCAACCCATGGAGGGATTTCAGCCAAGGGAGACAGGACAGATCCAAGCCAGGGATGGGGTGGGATGAACAAGGAGGGCGCAGTCCCCGGAGTCCTGATCCCAGGATAAGCTTCCCAGTCCCTTTAGGAGAGGGGGCACGGATCCATGGTGCCACAAGGGACGTCCCACTCCCAGTGCCAGGCTGTGCTTGCTGCTCCAGCACCTGGAGTGGGGCAACAACGGGCGTGGGAAATGGGGATGGGAGACAGGGATGGCTCAGCTGGAACTGACCTACAACGATCATCTAATCCAGGATGTTCAAATGGAAAAGGTTTTCTAAGAAAACTGTTAAAAGGAAAAGCTCCCAAATCCAGAAGGCTGAAGGCTGACCCCCGACTCGTGTCCGCACAGGAGAGAGGGAAGGGAAAATCCACACGTAAACCTCAGGACTTGCTGTAACTTAACAATTTCCATCCATCACATCAATTCTCTTCAGCTGCTCACAGGGCATTTGTGCCCAAGCTCAAGGCTCAAAATAGAGAGAAGGTGCTGCTGCATTTAATTAGACAAACTTGGGCCAAACAGAGTGATGCCAGGAAGGAATTTTACCCATTTCTACTTAAAATTATCTACTGAAAAAGAGAAGCTCATGACTGAGAATTTTGTCAGCCTGCGGGTGTGTTTGGGATTCCTTCCTCCAGGCCTCCCACCAGGGCTTAAAATACCTCCCAGCCTTGGCCAGGGGATAATATAACAAATATCAACATATAATTAATTACGGGTGAAAATTGGAGGGGAAAGAATGCAAAGCCACCTCCCATCCTCAGAGAAAGGATGGATGGGGAAGTGGGGAAACCCTGCAGACCCTTCCACAGCCCCACTGGAGCTGTGGCCATGGGGCAGGACCCAGCATCCCAGTGAGGACACCAAACCCCAGAGCACCCAAAAGGGCTGCCTGCCTCTCTCATCCTTAAAAAAACCCCAAACTGGTAACAGAAGTGGTTCTTTTTCACAAAACCCAATCACTTTTACGAAAATCAGAAGGCATTTTCTCCAGAAAAGGCATTTCTGAAGATGGAAATACTGGGGAAAAACAAATCCGAACATCTCCCAAAAGAGGAAATTTCTGTAGTTTTATTTTAGGAGGATTCTCCCCCATTTATCATTCCCACCGTTGGCTTTACACCCACCCCACCTCACTGCACAGCACCAGGGCTGCTTTATGACATGACATAACAGCTCCACTATTCCATTATGATATTTTTTTTCTCATTTTTACTTTTAAAACCCTTAAGAGCAGCTGCTACTTAGCACCAATTGAAACCCCTTATCTCCCTCTCTGGATGAAAGGGGGGATCTGTTTGTTGTCGTAAAACCAGTTTGCACCTAGATCAAAGCCTGCACTGTTTGCAGCGGTTGGGAAAGTGTTTGACACGCGTGTCAAAGTGTCAAACTCTTTCATTACCACGCAAAGAGGAGACACTTTGACTAGAGGAGATAAGATGTTTCCGTCAATCAGCATCCAGAAACAGCCTCCCCGCGATGATTAAAAAAAAAATAATAAAATAACAAGGTGGTTTCAGCCACAGCATCCGAACGGCAGCTGTGCAGGGAAGAGGTGGAGTAATAAATAAGAGGATGAAAGCAAAGCTCAACACCAAGGCATGAACATCCCACCACGCTCCTTCTGGGGTCACCAGCCAAGGGGAAATTCCACCTGGTAAATGGGAAAAAGCAGGGGAAATAAAGAATCATTGCCCAAGGGGAGAGGGGATGCTGGTGCTGGCTTATCAACCTCGGTGTCCAACCTTAGAGGATGGAGTCTGGGGAATATCCCTGCCCTTACAGGTGGGAAAAGATGAGTCAAGCCTGAGAAATGTCAGAAAGTCTAAAAACAACCCAGTTCTCTGCCCACAGAAATTCCACACAGGAGCTGTCGGTGGTTGGAAACGCTTTGGTGAAACATCCCAAAGATCTGTTGCTCCCTGCTCCTGCTCATTCCTCCCTAATCCATCTCTTACAGCAGCACAGAGCTGGGCCCCACGTGGTGACGTGCAGACCTTGGGCACTCGTGCTTGGTGCCAGGAGGTGGCACGGTCCCAGCAGCGTCACCGAGCTGTGCCAAAAGCAATAAGCACCTTGAAAATGGGACCTTCTTAATGGTGGGTGCAATTCGTGAATTTGTTCAAGGGAAAACAGAGCTGGAAACAGCATCCAGCTGTGGTGGAGATTAGAGAGCAGCCAGCTCAGGCCAGCCACGTTGGAGGAGCTGTACAGGAGCTCTTCATCCATATGTAAATACTGCCACCAGAATTCCAGCACAGCTCCGACTCCCAGACCGGAGAGAAGTTATCAGCTGAGCAAACTCTGCCTGTTTAATTTTCTATTGCCTTCAGGCACATTCACCTCGCCCAAAGGCTCTGCCTGGAGGAAGGAGACACTCCTCAGGCTCACCCTCCCATAGGATCCACAGGGATTCACAGAAGCAGGAGGAGAGCACTGAGGCTGTTTCCCGGGTTAACTCAGGTCGAGCTCCCGGCTGGAGTGAGTGCAGACGCAGATCCTCTCCGCTGACCTCTTTGCAAACTCCTCTTGCAAAATTGGTTTTTAGCAGAGCCACTTATCACCTTAACCATCTATCGATTCCCTGACTCCTGGCCAGAGCTCCCAGGATCCAACAGCACGGGCTGGAGGAGCTGAGGAACAGGACAGTGAAAAAGGGCACCACAACATGGGGTCAAAAAGGAGGCTTGGGAGGACCTTCTGGTTCTCCACAACTCCCTGACAGGAGGATGCAGCTGGCAGGGGTCAGGCTCTGCTCCCATGGAACGAGGGACAAGAGGGAACGGCCTCAAGTTGTGCCAGGGGAGGTTCAGATTGGATATTTGGAAAAATTCTTTCACTGAAAGGGTGGTCAGTGTAGGAACCACCATCCCTGGAACCATTCGAAAGATGTGGCACCATGGCTTTGTGGTGAACACGGTGGCATTGGGTTAAGGGTTGGACTCGATGATCTTCGAGATCTCGATGATCCCACCACTCAATTCCATCGCTGAGCTGGGCCCTGCCCAACACAACACCACACCAGCACCCCCATCTCCCACCTGGCAACTGCAGGGAGAATAAACAAACAACACCCTCCCCATGAGCATCCCTCCCCGGGGGAACCTTCCAGATGACACATGTGCCACCTAAACCTGATGGAGACAGGCAGGAGCGGTCGGGAGCAGCAGCTCCAGGACACGGCTGCAGCAGGAGCTCGCTGCCTCCTGCCTTTCCCAGCACTATCGATCTCCCAGCAGTTACAGCCAGTATAATTTTTGCTTAGCTTCAAATACCTGGCGATCATGAATTCTTTGGCCGCAAGGTTATAAAGCATTCTCTAAAACATGAGGAAAAGATTAAGCCTGCTTATAGTTAATAATATACTGTACACTGTCTATCAAGCTGGCTGTTTGCTATTGAGAGCCTACTATTAGACACTTATTTAAAAGGCCTTTCAAGGCTTCCCAAGAAAGTGCAGTTATGCATTTTTTTTCTGGCAAGAACTACTATAGATAAACATCAATTCGCTCCTGCGGATCACAGTCGCAGTAAATAAATTTTTCAGGAAGCTAAGTTCCATACAAGGCCTCCTCAAAGCTCCCATTTCACACAACATCAATGTTTTGGCCTCTAAGAAAGAAAAAGCTGGAAGGTTGCTTTATCCAGAGCTAAATCATCAATTGCGGCTGCTTAGGAGAAAAATAAAAAGAGAGCGTTTCAATGAGAAATCGGGGTGGGAGGTACACAGCACCATGGCTAGGTGGTGATGCTGGGTAGAGACAAAATGGGGAAAGACAGGGATTTTCTGGGGATGGATCTGGACCCTCTGGGATGGCGTTGGCAGCTCTGAAATCATCACTGCGGCTCCACAGCGCGAGGGTGAGGAGGGAGCAACGAGCTCTGGGCCAGCTCAGCAGCCAGAGCCCGCACTCCGTTCTTTTACAGCTTCTGGAAGTGGCAGCCTGGGATTATCCATTATCAAGTGTGTCACCAAAAAAGCCCCGCTCCGGTTGTTGTAACTGTGACAGCAGCAGCGCCTGGGGGCGGGATGGAGGGAGAGCTCAGCCCCGGGAGCCACGGCACTCAACCCAGCGCTCCCAAAGCGCTTCTTGAAGCAGCTTCCTGGGATTCAGCCGCGGGATGGGAAAGAGGGACAGGAAAAGCATCTCACTTCACCCCTACCTTGTAATTTTGGTGTCCCACGGCATTGCCACCCGCTGCCCACCCAATAACACAGTCCTTGGGGGGCTCATCCCAGCCCCGAGCTCCAGGACCTGCTGGCCCTGTGGGAGCCAGGGCAGCGCTGATACCCAGGACTCTCCATCTGCTCTTTAAATAAAGAGATGCTGGGCTCTGTCATTATGGTTTAATTATTAGCCTAAAAAAAGACCGAAACGCAGAAACCCTTCCAGGCTCAGGTTACGCATCCTGGTGGGAAAGGGATTCTTCAATAAGGGAAGGGATGAGCAAGGAGAAGACCACTGCTGCCAAAAGGTGAATTTGTATG
The DNA here is from genome assembly GCA_013390045.1 of Picathartes gymnocephalus. NCBI lineage: Eukaryota > Metazoa > Chordata > Aves > Passeriformes > Picathartidae > Picathartes > Picathartes gymnocephalus. The sequence continues at coordinate 85,612 of WEKY01008187.1, forward strand.
GTCCCCACTGCGAGACCTAATGAACCCAAACACCCTGTGGTGCCCAAAATTATTGCAGCATCCTACTTGGCTAAATGGCTTTGAAAAATCGAGGAGGAAAGAGGAGAGGATGCTTTGCAGGTCTTGGTAGTTCTGGATCAAATCCACGCAGCTTTGGAGCAACACACTGGCTTGTACCTGGGACTGGCTGGGGCACAAATTCATACACCCAAAATGAATCACGCAATAAAAAACGGTTTGGGTTGAAAGGGACCTTGAACATCCTCTCTTTCCTCCCCCTGCCATGAGCACGGGGACCTTCCACTGCCCCAGGTTGCTCCAAGCCCTGTATAATCTTGCCTTGAAAACTTCCAGGGGTGGGAACCATGGAATAAACCCTGAGCTGCAGAGGAGCAACCCCCTTGCATGGCCTCAAAGTGCAAAGGAAGCAGCCAAGCACCATTTCCAGCCCCTCCTGTGCTGTTTGCTCCCACCTTGTCAGACCCAGCTCCCACGGGGCAGCAGAACCAGCCCTGGAGCTGTTTTGGGTCAACCCTGTCCCTGAAACCCAGGGACCCGTCAGCAGTGCATTTACTCAGCTGCTAAACACAAGGACAATTTTTGGAGTTAATAAGTTACCAGAGGAGCCAAGAACTGGGCAGGTCCCCAGGGCAATTCCCACTGCCCAAATCGGGCGCTGAACCCCATCATACCCATCAATGCTTTCTAAGCACCCATTCTTTAACAAAAACCAGTCCCTCTACTCCTTGCAAAGCTCTTTTTCTTCCAGCCCTTGTCAGAAAACAACCAGCAGATGCTCAAGAGAAGCAGCACATTTTCCATCACTAAAATAAACTTAATTTGGAAGTCCTGAACTTGCGACACCCATTGCTCTCCCGCAAATAAACCCGCCAGGGACGACACAATCTGCATATTTAACCTCCTCGCAGGGCTAATGGTTTTAGGAGAGGCTGATACATCACCCGTGTCCGCTGAGAGCAAACACCCGCTACCTGCAGAGTTATTTCCAGGTTACAGGAACGAGCACCTTGGGATTACAGGGATGAAACAACACCAGGCACCGCAAAGCTCCAGAGGGAACCTCGGTTGTGACCAAAGGTCAGCAAACACAGAGCACGTGGGTGCTCAGCTGGGAGCTGGAATAGGCTGTGGCACCCAAGAGAGCCAGGAAATCCATGCCCATGTTCACATCCCCACCTCCAGCAGCAGCCAGAGGCCTCGGCACGCTTCTCCCGATGCTTAAATCATCACCTCAACAAATCAACAGCAACAACAACAAAAAAAATCTATACATTCAGAAGTACACCAAATTTTAAAGAACAGGCCACACTTTCAAGAAAGAGACGAAGAAAACAAAAAAAAAAAAATCTACCAGGAGCAATTCCTCACCGCCAGCCACGATCCTAATTGATCCGAGGGAGAATATTTATTTAGGTTAAGGAGACTGCCAGAAGGCACAAGTTTTAAAAGGAAAATCCCAAAGTGCCCAAGGCAAACCCACAGAAATTATCATCCCAACGAGTTGTTATCTGTATCAATATCTGCCAGTGACGGAGTCCCCAGCCAGCCCCCACAGACCCATCGTACCCTGGTGACACTTCCCAAAGTTCCATTTATGAGACTTTTGCCTTTTCTGTGATTAAAAAACAGAATTTGATATCCAAGGAGTCCTGAGATGGTGGCTGTTAACCTCTTGATTGGCTTCAAGCCAAAACTTTTGACCCAGTGGATTCCATTTAAAAAACCACTGATTTATTACTAAAAAATAATATTTATTTCATGTACATCTTTACAAAAAGAAACGCAGTTTATCAAGATGCAATGAAATATGTCAACTTTGGAATTTTTTTTGTGCCCAAGTAATCAAAACCAAGTAATTTAGAAAACAAATAAATAAACTTTAGCCCAGGTCCCCCACTCAGTATTTAACTTTCCATGGGGATCCAGCTCTTTTTAATGACGAAGCCAAAAGTTATCCCCTCAGAAACTTTGCTCACAGGCAGGAATTTGGCCAGGATATTTCTGCATCCCACCAGGGTTTGTTCCCTGCTCTCCCAGCACCCACAAGCTCATCCTGCTGCCTGTTGGAGAGGGAAGCTCCACGCAGGATCCTCGGGAAGAGGTGAAAAAAAACACCCCCAAAATACAAAATTTTCTGTGTCATGTTCGGCGAGCGCTAAGTAAATGTTTTCCATCGATAACAAGATAGTTAAATCAAAGCTCGAGCGTGCCCTGAGCTGCAGCATGGATTTCCCACCCAATCAGGAGAGGGATCAAATACCTGGCACGAGGCTGCAGATAATCCCAGCGATTTATTTTGGGGGAGCCGGGGCGAGGGAAGGCGGGGGGAGGCTCCAGCCCCGGCGAGGATTTGCGTATTAGTAAAAACAAACAATCCTGTAAATAACGAGCCCCTCGTCCCGTCTCCACCGCGGCTCCTCTTATTGAGTGAGTCAGATGTTCTGCTGATTAAAAATTGATCCATTTCAAAATCTAATCAACAGAATAGGATTCTTTCATATGTTATCAAGGCAGATGCTGACAACAAAAACCAAACCTGTTATTAACCCATGAACCCCGATGACCTGAACCTGGCTGGGCTCTGAAACTGTAAATTATTCAGTAGTCCAAGAGCAATACCCATAAGGCTGATGAATTTACGCCCTGACTGGAGCTGGTGGGGGTTAAAGCCAATATCACAGAGCCGGGGGTCCCTGGGGACACGGTTCATGACACGCTGCCACTCCGTGTCATGCCTGGGAATACATTACTGGCATCTGCTCGCCTTCGCCTCGCAAATGTCTAGCCTTTCTTTTTTTTTTTTTTTTTTTTTTTTTTTTTTTTTTTTTTTTTTTTTTTTTTTTT
>WEKY01008187.1:102965-129643 GCA_013390045.1 Picathartes gymnocephalus
CTGGTCTGAGGACACGGGGGGGCCACGGGGGGGACGCGGGGGGGACACGATCGGTCATGGTGAGGGCACCGCGAGGGGAACGCTAAGGGACGTGGGGAACACAGGAGTTCAGGGTGAGGCACCGCGGGGAGGTGACAGCACCCCTCGGCTGCCCGCGGTGCCCGCGGGACGTGCGCGGAGCTGTGCCCGGCCTCAGCCCCCTGAGTGCCCCAGGAGGCGCGGGGAGAGCGCCCGAGCCTCTCCACCCACCGCCTTTCTGCCTCGGCCACTTACTCCACGCATATTTCCCCTACAATTAGCACACGCTCTTTAATTAATTTTCCTCATTTATTGCTGCGCCCAAATTATCTCAGCCCCGGCGCCGCTGGCGCGCTCGCGGCGGATGACGCTGCTATTTATGGCTTTCCCTGTCAGTGCTGCGGCTCGGGAGGCCGGGACGGCCCCTTTCCCCCGGGGCCGCATCCTGTTCTCAGCGCAGGGCACAGGCCCGGGACAGGCCAGAGCTCAGGAATTGTCTGTCCTCGTCCACATCCTCGGGCCAGCCGCTCCCCGGCTCTCTTTGGCAGGTGGCAGCTCTTCCCCAAAATCCTGAGCTGGGCAAATCCTCCCGGCCATAACTACTGTGCGATAACTTTCCAAGGGAAAAAGGAGCTGAATTTGCTGCATCAAATCTGTCTGGAATAAACTGTTACACATGGAAACCTTCTGAACACCAAGGGGAGAGGGATAGAACCCTCCAAAAGCTCCTGAGGATGCTGCCAGCAGAAAGGAGCTGTGGGGGACAGTGGTGGCCAAGGGATGGATGTCCCCAAAACCTCACACAATGGGAACTGAGGCGCAGGGATGTGGCAGAGGGCACAGAAACCAGCTGTGGCAGAGGAGGTGAATTCCAGCCACCAGCCAGCGCCGGGGCAAGCGGTCACTCCCATGACTCCCCTCAATTCGAGCACCGGGGATGGGGTGACCACGTCTGGCAGCTTCCAACTGCTGCTCTAAGCAGCACAGGAATTCATCTTTCTACCTTTAATATCCTTTCCCCCTTTAAAGTAATCATTACCAATAAACAAATACAGCAGCCAGTGTATATAAGCATCAAATTAAGTAGCTACATGCATTTTTTATATTTGATATAGCCTTGTTAAGTGGAAATTCCCAGGTTTGGAATATGTATTGATTTCAGCAAACATATATTACTTTACTGTAAGTACCAACAGCCATTGTAGTTAATATACAACAGTTTAATTTAAAATGCATTAGTTTAATAAAAATGCATAAAACAGAAGGGAATTGCATTAGCTTCAATAAAAAAAATTCAATTTCATAAATATTATCCAGTGTTAAAATGCATTGATTTCCTGGGAAAATGTATTGGTCAGAGGTAATTTACATTGGTTTGGATGGGAACGTCCCGGAGTGTATACATATGTATTAGCTTAGTCAAATGCGTCTGATCACAATAAAAAATACTGGCTGGGGCAGAGGATATTCATAAGGAACAGGCACGGAGTGAGCGGCAGCACGGGCTGGCTCTGGAGCATCCTGACCCTCTGAGGTGGCTGTGCACCCCCAGATCAGCTCCGTGGATGCTCAGGCTCGGGGTACCGGGATGCTGCCGCGGGCAGGGCTGGGCTGGGGCCGGGGCCGCGTCTGGCTCAGGCACCGAGCGGGGGTTAATCAAATCCTTTTCACTCCATTTTTCACCGAGCTCAAGAGGGGCTGGCCTATTAATTAGAAAGGTTTTTTTCATGTAAAACACAGGCGCTTTTGCAGATAAGAAGGGACGGCGCTTGATTTTGCCATGGCACGGATCCGTGTGTTATTCCTTGACACCCGTTCACCGGCTGCAGCCACTTCCCGCAGCTCTTTTGTTCACTACAGGGCTCCGGAGGCAGGTTTGTGCATACAGACACATTTAAAGCACTCAGGTTTACCTGAGGGCCAACAAGCTCCCCAATATCCACAGGAGGAGAAGGATGTGATGTGCCTGGAGGCGATTCCATCTGCGGGCTGGACCAGGATCCTCACGGGAGAGCAGGATCTGGCCCGTGCAGCACCAGGATTTCACTGACAGCAAGAATTGAGCAGTGGAGCAGATGCACGTTCTTAAAAATCACAGGAGAAACCCTGGCAGCCATCTGCACCTCATCCCCATCCCAGGTTTCTGTGCGACCCTCGGCACCACCGACCCCTCAAAGCCCCGAGCCACCGTGTGGGCGACACCGGGGAGAGACCCAGGTCTGGTTTCTTCCAGGCTGCGCAGGCAAAAATGGTTGTTCCTGAAAAAACAATACTCTGAGGGATCTGCACAGCTCCAGGGCTTCCTCCTGCGCCGCCAGCCGTGCCCCAGCACGAACACGGAGCCGGGGACGGGGACAGGCAGCGCCCCGGCGGCGCCGGTGGCTCCGTGGCCACCCAGTCCTGTGAAACCACCACACATCCCTTCCCCGATGCTTATGGATTTTTCCTTAATGCCACAAATTAAGGTAATTGGGCTCGGCTGGCCGATGAATCCAGCTGAACTTGGCAGGACGAGGGAGCGTCCGTGCCGAGATTGATCCCCCTCATCCCCGGCTGAGCCCGAGGCTGGTCCTGGCCCCAGCTCTGTCCCCGCGGCGCTTTCTCCTGCCCTTCTGCTCACACGGACCCCAAAACACATCCTGAAATCCCTTCTCTGGGCTGCAGCTCCATCCAGACTAGATAGCCATTCCCGGATCAGGAGATTTTTCTGCTCTCCAGGCACTTTTCCCTACACATTTCCGTGCTGCCTACTGAAATCCTCCCCGCCATGCCATCCTCGCTGGCTCGGCCGTGGCAGCCGGGCGGCGAGTGCCAAGGATTAAACACGATATTTGTGACCTCCGGGAGAGCAAGGGCAGCGTCTGGGCAGAGCCCGGAGTTCCAGGGATCGGGTTTCACAATCCCTTTTGTTCCCAGCCCTCCCCACCACCCTCCTCGGCATGCGGAGGGGACAATGCCGGGCAGCCAGGCCGGCAGCGCCCACGGCCACCGGGTCACGGCCATGCCAGGCACCGCAGAGCTTGGGGAGCTGATGGGCACATCCTTGGGCTGGCAGCACCATTCCCACCCCAGTGTGCCCGTGCATCCGCCTGCGGTCTCATCCCGGAGACGGAAGGGAGATAAAATGAACAGGCTGAAGACAAAAGGGAACCACAGAACAGCCCGATCCTGGCAGCCACCGGTCCTGCTCCACAAGGGCAGCGGACATGGAAGAGGTTTTGTGGGATTGCTGCCTGCCTGCCCGTGGGTTCCTTGGCTCCTGCTGCAGGAGTGCTGAGCCGGAGTGTCCGGGCAGAGTGAGTGTCATCACTCCCGGGTGCTGCGGGACGTGTCCCCGGGACAGTGCCCGGGATGGGGAGAGTTAACTCTGTGTGTCCCACCGGGACCAGGGCGAGCAAATGCTTGGCTTAAGTGGGTGACAGGTGCCTCTGTGGGGGTGACACATGAGAAAGGAGCTCTCCGTCCCTGCCCAGCTCTGTGGGAGCTCAGCATCCGGCTCTGGGACGGGGCTGCAGCGGGATGTCCCCCGTTCGGCACGGGCACGGTGACCAGGCAGCTGCTCCTGCTCCTGGAGCATCCCAAGGGAGGCGACCCCGGGGCAGGGGGGGTTCCTTTGCCTCCCGCAGCCGTGCAGCTCCCAGCTTTGCCATGCCAATGCCGGGATGGGGCACCAAGGCTCCTGGAAGCACCGAGGTAAAACATCCATGTCCCAAGGTTTGCGGGATTGTAGCGGGGGTGTCCCCTGGGGCCGAGCCCTCCCAGCGGAGGGGACAAGCCCGGCGCCAGCCCGAGTGACAAAGGCAGGTGGGATTGTTCCCGTTCAGTCCCGGGTCAGCATCCCCAGAGTGGGAGCTGGGGGCCACCCGGGACTTCGTTAACCTTGAAACCCTCCCGGGCTCACATGTCACGTCAGCCGGCGACAACAACAAGCTGCTATTCCAGATTAGAGAGAGAGGGACAGAGAAAGGCAGAGACAACAGGGTTGGGGGCGGCCAAATTACCTATTACAGCCAAAAGTGGGCATGGGGCTATTTTTAACCCCGAGGGGGGTGTATTTATTGTTCCAGCCGGGGGGAGCCAGGGAGTGCCTCCGGGACACCCCTCACAGTGACATCGGCAGCTGAGCGAAGCCATGGTGAGTACCCAGAGCCCAAAGCTCCAGAGGGAAGAGATAAAATCCAGTAGGATTTTCACCAGAATAACTTTAATGGGCAGGGAGCAATGGAGGAAACAGGGAGCTGAGGGCCAAGGGTCCTTTCTGCCCTGGAAAGCCGGTGAGCAAATTGGGGAGCATGTGGCTGGATCAGCAGCATCTCACAGGGAACAGAGAGGTGTCTCCCGTGCTAGCAGAGCTTTCGAATGAGGGTAGAGGGTTTGGGGGTTCAAATGCCATTTTTCTCCTTTCCCTTCCTTCCTGCAGAGAGAGGAAGGGCTGTTTTGTCCCTGCAAAGTCCTCCCCCTGAAAGACCCCCATGAGAGGAAACAGCTGCAGGAGCAGGCACTGGAATGAGGGATGATGGGCAGGGTGGGACAGTGAGGGGCTCTTCAGTCCTCTTTAAAACACACATTGACCCATTTCTGGTTGTTTCAAGCCTCAAGTGCAGGAGGAGGCAGATTTTTAATTAAGCCACATTTTAATATCTGCACAGTAAGGTAAAGAAACACTGACCAGCCACAACCCTGGTGTGCAACCTCAGCAGTGATCCCAAAACCAGCAGCGATACCTCACCCCAGTGCTGACCCTTTTACCTGCCACTGGGAGAAGTGATTTCACTCCTCATCTTTCCTTGGACCTATTTGGGTAAATTCACCAGGAGCTGTAATTTAAGCAGGAATCTTTATGCCCCTCAATATCCCAGAGCTGCAGGGGGGAACCACCAAGCCCCCAGGGAAGAGAGCCCCAGCCCAGAGCTACCACGAAAGAGTCACGACTAAGAATAGGGCACTTCCATGCTTTTATTTCACCCCATAAAAAGCCAGTGAGTTAATAGTACATACTTGGACCCCTGCAGGCACCCAAGAAAGCCAAGAAGAGGATTGAAGGTGCTAATTCCAATGTCTTCTCCATGTTCGAGCAGGCCCAGATCCAGGAATTCAAAGAGGTAGGTGGGTTTGGGGGGAAGGACCGAGGGTCCTTGCTGCGATGTGACCTTCAGCGCTTTCCTTGGTGCTCTCAAGTGACAGCTGGTTCACAGCAGGAGGCAGCACGCCCGGTTTTGGGTCATTTTATTTTAAAAGTGAGAAGAACAACTCAGTGACACCGTTAAACTCGGCATCGCCTCCAAGCTTCCGAGGCGCCTGCATCCCGCAGAGGAGCTGGCAGCACCCAGGGGAGCTGGAGAACTTCTCCCAGCTCACTCCCACCCAGAACTCCCAGGAGCCCTGACTGCCTGCACGGCAGGCACATGGTCCTGGGCAGATCCCAGTTCCAGGGATAACCGGTCCCATTTGGAGGAGCTGATGGCTCGGGCTGGCCCCTCTGCCTGGTCTCATGCTGGAGTGGGAGGGCTTTGGCCAAGGAAAGGGTTTGTGCAGCACTGGGGTTTGGGTAGCCATGGCCCCAGGGTGCAGGACTGTGTGGGATTAGGGTGGGTGAGGCCCCCAGAGCCCATCCTGGGAGGGCTCAAAATGTCCTTGTCCCATCCAAGCTGAAGGGAGAAGGAGAAAGGTACTAAAGGCTTCTCAAAGGCTGACAATTCTCTCTCTCCCTGTGCTCCCTGCCCTCCTCCTGTGCTTCCAGGCATTCACCATCATGGATCAGAACCGGGATGGCTTCATCGACAAGGCAGATCTGAGAGACACCTTTGCTGCCCTGGGTGAGCCCCGTTTCAGCCGTCACCCCTCCCCAACAGCTCTGCCAACATTACCCCTGTTAACTGAGAAACAAAGGGGGGATCCCCCATTTAACCAAGCCCCTGCCACTAACCGGATCTCCCATTTTGCCAAAAACCTCCTGATCCAAACCCAAGCCCGTCAGCCTGGGAGATCCCTCAGGGGTGACCCAGAGCAGCTCCCACAGCAGCTCTGGTTTTTCCCGTTGGCACTGGAGCCAGCTCCTGGATTGCAGAGCCAAACACTCCCTGCCTTTTCCGTGCTTAGAAGCACCTGGCTGTGCCCATCCCACGGCATCCCAGGGGGTGTGGGCATTAAGGGGATTTAGGGGATTTGTGGGAGGCTGTGGCACTGCGAGCTTGGCTCTGCCGTCAGAGGTCAGCATGAACCAGCAATGGAGGTCCAAGGGCAGCCCCACCTCAGGACAAAGGATGTAGGCATTCAGTTCTGTTTGCTCCTGGTGCTGGGGGACAGGGAGAGCCCCAGTGCTGGTGGTCTTGAACCAAAACGCCTTCCAAGGAGGGCTAGAGCAGGCTGATCCATGGGGCAGTGAGGGAAGGAAGCAGCACAGCTCAGTCCTTTGCATCCTTCTTTTCTGTGATCCTGGAGCCTGAGAAGCCAGAGCTGGAGAGGATTCTCTCACCTCACTCCTGCTACCTCCATTCCTTGTCAGAGGTGGCTCCCTAAGGATGTGTCACTTCCCTCCAGTGGGGGGAAAAGCCACCAGGGAAGGGTTCTGTGTGGTGTATTTTTAGCCCCCAGCACTTAGAGCAGGACACAGACCTGGGACTGACCCAAAGCTGCTCTCCCCAGGGCGCCTGAATGTGAAAAACGAGGAGATCGATGAGATGATAAAGGAGGCACCCGGCCCCATCAACTTCACCGTGTTCCTCACCATGTTTGGGGAGAAGCTCAAGGGTGAGAGGGCACCTGGGGAGCTGGGAGGGGTCAGTGGTGGTCAGTGGCATCCCCACACCCCAAAACTCCTGCTGATTTGCAATGCCAACCACACCTAGGTCCAGAGATCTGGATCTCATCCCGTGCCTCCCCAGCCTGTTGGGGGGTATGAGATGGTCTCTGTGCCTCAGTTTCCCCAGCCATTCACAAAACCTGTGCTGCTGCTGCCACGTAGGAAGAGGGGACAGGAGTTCTTGCAGCACCTCTGAGCCCGCTGACACCAGCGGTGCCACCAGTGACCCCCCCAGCTACAGCCACACTTTGACCCATCATCCCATCCAGCTGCATCCTGAATCACGCACTTAAGCCAAGGAATTCACCCTCCTGCAGATCTCCAAGAGGTTGCAGGGCCCCAAGGGCTGTGCCTGGAGCTCTATAAATACGCTCCAAAGATTAGATAAATGCCGGATGCCGGAGCAGTGGCGACTCCGCCTGCTCTGTGCTCACACCACGGCCCTACGGCTGCTCCTCCACGTGCCACCAACCTCACTCAAGTCTCCAGCTGCAGGATCAGCATTCCTGCAGGGACCCCACTTTCCAGTCTGCCCCCTATTTTGGCCCTGGGCTGGGGAAGCAGGAGGCTGCAGGTGGCTTCCTACTTCACCATCTCCAGCTGCCATGGCTTTGTCACCCGCAGGTGCCGACCCGGAGGAGACAATCCTGAATGCATTCAAGGTGTTTGATCCAGAGGGGAAAGGCCTGAAGTCTGCCTAGTGAGTGCAGGGATACCTGGGGCAGGGAGTGAGGGGGGGGTGTCCCCAGAAGGACCTGCCCAGTGCTCACCACGCTCTCTGCCTTGCAGCATCAAAGAAATGCTGATGACGCAGGGGGAGAGGTTTTCCCAGGAAGAGGTATGAGCTCCTTCCCACCCTCTGCCAGCCTTCCTCCATCCCAGCAGACCCCATCCCTCCTCCCAGCCCTGGTCCTAAACCCTTCCCATGCCACCTTTTCACCCTGCAGATCGATCAGATGTTCGCTGCCTTCCCTCCGGACGTGTCTGGCAACCTGGACTACAAGAACCTGGTCCATGTCATTACTCACGGTGAAGAGAAGGACTAGCCAGGCTCAGGGCTGGGGCTGGCACTGCAACATCACCTCTCCCTGGGTCACACAGGGGTTCCCTTTCCTCTTCCCCTGGACAGGCACGTGCCTGGGAATTTGGCATGGGAATGGCATCCACATTAAACGGCCTTTGGGCAAGAGGAAATCCAGCTGCTGGTGTGAGCAGTGCTCGGGCTTGTGTGGTGTGTCTGTGACCCGTGGGAGCCCTCAGATCCTCCCAGACCCTGCTGGCCCCAGCACCCCAGACCTACTGCACGTCACCCTCATGTGTCCTCGAGTCCCTCCGCCTCCCACTGCCACTCCCGGTGCCAAACCAGCCTGTTCCACACTGGGCTGTGCCCATCCCACCTGGTCCCACAGCCCAGGGCCAGCACTAAGCTCAGATTTACTTCAGGCAGCAGAGAGCTGTCACCTTCTGCCAGCTCAGCAGGGAACACGCCATGAGCACACTCATCCCCTGTATCCCAGCTGCCAGGCCCTGCCAGGGGCTCGGTGCAGGATCGGGACCATGGTCCCCATCTCTGGCTGTGGGCAGCGCCTTGGGTTGTGTGACAGGGATGTCACTCTGTGGTAGAGCAGCTGATCCCGCCCTGGCTGCAGGTGCTGTCAGCAGTGCGTGAAGCCATGCCCAAATATCACCTGGTGAGTTGCTGAAGCCTGTGGAAGGCGTTGGGCTCCTTCCAGAGAAGGAAGATGGAACGATGTGCAGGACGCAGAAGCTCAAGAACGAAACTGCTTCTTTATTTCGACCCTGTCTCTGATGGGCTCTTGGATGTGAGTCTCCTCCTCCTCCTGCCCGAGCTGGGGGGCCTGGCCACCTCCTCCTCCTGCTTCTGGATAACGAGCTGACGCAGCTGAGCCCGGCCCAGCGGCTCTTCCGCTGCCCAAGAGAGTGGCCACCCCATAACACAGAGCTCCACAGGCCCCACAGAGCCGGCGGGGCAGGGCAGGCTGGAGGGGAGGGACTGCCAAGGACGTGCGGCAGCTGGGGTTGGCCAGGCAGCCAGGGGCGATTGGGGAAGGGCTGCTGCCCGGCCATGGCTGCTCTCTCCCCCCTCCCTGCTCACCTGTTTTGGGGTCAGTGGTCTCCAGGTCAGGCGGGGGCGGGCAGAGCTTGGCCCGGTCCATGACCCAGAGGAGGCTGGAGGTTCCCTGGAGGGGGCTGATGAAGGCCTGGGAGCGCTGCGAGCGATCCACGGACGTGTAGCGCAGCAGGGACTCCCTCAGCAGGAACTCCTTGATCTTGTTCTCCACAGGACCTGGGTGGGAAGGAGCAGTGTCCCACAGTGTCCCTGCAGCAGGAGCCTGCCCAAACCCACCCCTGGCTGTCTGCAGGGCAGGGGATCCAATGGCTTCCCTGACTCGCCAGGGTCAAAGTTAGGTCATGGAATTATAAAATCACAGAGTCATTAAGGTTGGAAAAGACCTCCAAAATCACCAAGTCCCACTTCATACTGGATATCCCCTTCCTGTTAAAGCACACCACAAAGTGCCACATCCGCTTTAGTTTTGGAGCACTTCAAGGATGGTGACTCCACCACTTCCCTGGGGAGCCTGCTCCAATGCTTCACCACTATTTCAGTGAAGAAATTTTCCCTAATATCCAACCCGAACTTCCCCTAGTGCAATTCCCCTTGTCCTCTTGCTGGCTGCCTGGGAGGAGAGGCTGATCCCCACCTCACTTCAACACCCAGAGAAACGATGAAGGTTTGGGGGCCCACTGGGGTGTTTATCCATTTTAGCTCCCGAAATTGCTGGGAATTCGGCACTGCAAATTCACCTTGGGGACACCCATGGCTGATGGGGCGGGGGAAAACAAAAGCTCAATTAAAACACAGGTGATGGAGAGGCACAGCCCAGGGCACGTGGCAGGGGCAGATGGGCAGCCATGACCTACCAAAAATTGGCACCAAGCTCTCCCCAAGAGGCTTCACTATCGTTGTAGTGCCACAGTCCATGTCCTTCAAGAGGGTCTCCATGCGGGATTGGATCTGTCCCAGGAGCTTGCTGCTCTCCTTGCTTTTGTTCTCATACTTGTTGGCTTCCTCGGTGGTCTCGGTTAATTTTGCCTATCAGCAAAGGTTTTGCCAGGTGTCACACCAGCCCCTCCCTGATCCCACCACCCCAGTGCTGCCCAGTTTCAGTCTGGAGACAGAATCACAGGACCCCAGGATGGGTCAGGTCGGAAGGGACCACAGTGGGTGGTTTGGTCCAACCTCTCATCAAGCAGGGTCATCTCAGGGCACAGGGCACAGGGTTGTGTCCACACAGTTCTTGAATATCCCAAGCTCCCCGTGCTGGGCCAGGGCTGGCAGGAGCCCCAGAGTCACCCTCTCCCCATGCACTGGGAGCTGCCAAAACCTTTGCAGGGCCCTTTGCTGCCCACAGCTCTCCAGCCACTGGCCAGAGCAGCATTTACAGGACCAGACCTCCTGGGAGGAGCGCTGGGACAGACAGGGATGTGCTGCCTTTCCAGAGGGAATTCATGGCCACCATACCTCCAGCTCCTTCAGGACTTGAGTCCGAGTTGTCTCCGCTTGTTCCCGCTCCGTTGTGATGGACATCATGTCGTCCTGTGGAAACACAAGCATGTGGAGGGGGTACTGATGGAATCCTTACAGATGGAGGCTGGGGACAGCCCTGGGAGCAGGGACATCTCCAGGCCAGGAAGGCAGGGGCTGGATAACCCCAATTCCCACTCCAGGCAGCCCCACACGGTTGGAGGAGGCTCCTGGCTCTCCGGGACACTGCAGTATTTTTGCTGGGTACACGGTGGCAGCATTGAGACAGGTTTAGCTCGGAGAACACAGCGGAGTTAAGAGTTTTGGCCACTCCTTTACATCGCCCTAATCCCACCTGTGTGGCTGGAGCCGGGCTCTGGTGCGGGCAGTGATGCCGGACACTGGGGAGAGGACAAACCCACCCCGACCCAAAATCACTGCCTGGAAAGGAGAGACGTGAAGAGCCTGGAACAGACCTGGATCTCCTGGATCCTCTGCTTGAGACCCTCATTCCTGACGTTCAGCCTAAGGGCATAGCCAAAGAGGATGAAGAATCTCCTGTCCTTTTCAAGGAAGTCCTCCAAGAAATCGTCGATGTTGCCGTCCGACAGCTCCAGCAGATGTTTGTAGGCCACCTCATAGCTCTCCTTTTGGCTCCGTTTGGCCCTCTCAGCTGCCTCAGAGGCTGAGAAAGAGGCAGAGAGCCGTGGTGGCCCTTTGCAGAGCCTTCCCTGCAGTGCTGTGGGGTTTGGTGCAGTGCTGGGACAGGAGGGAGCAGTGCTGGAGGGGCAGAGGGTGCCTCTTTCACCAGGAAACTAAGCAAGGATGTCTTGGGAATGGAGCAAACACCATGGAATCCCATACCAGGAGGAGAGAATGATTCGATTAGGTTAGATGGGATATGGGGAAGAAATTCTTCCCTGTGAGGGTGGTGAGGCCCTGGCACAAGATGTCTTGAGAAGCTGTGGCTGCCCCATCCCTGGAAGTGTCCAAAGCTGGGCTGGACAGGACTTAGAGCAACCTGGGATAGTGGAAGGGGTCCCTTCCCATGGCAGGGGGTGGAACTGGATGAGCTTTAAGGTCCCTTTTAACCCGAACCATTGTGTGTTTCTGTGATAGAAGGAGCCATGGTTGCACACAGGTCCAAGGGCACCCCAAAACACTCAGTCTCACTCCGTTGTCACCGTTCAGCCTTTTTGCTGTAGGGTGAAGGGTGGGTGGGGGAGGCTGTGAGCAGGGCAGGGGTCCTGCCTTTGGGGTGCAATTCTATAAACCACCATGAGCAGCCCCCCCCATCACCTCTGCAGACTGTGGGTTTGTTGTCCCAGTCGCACAAATCCTCCTCTGATACCTTCTCTCTCTTTGGCCTGTTCCTTCAGTGAAGAGAGATCTGTACATTTGGCCAGGAAGAAGTTTTTCAGCCTGGTCTCCTGGTGGAGGGCACACTTCCTCTCCAGCAGCCTGACGTTGTACTGGATGGTTTCTCTGTAGCGCACGTCCCGAATGTCCGAGATCCGCCCCAGATCCTCCATCCTGCACGCAGACAGCAGCACTCACACCGTCTGTGTGTGCAAAGCTCTGTATTCCTGGCCATCCCCGGAGTGCCAGACCTGGCAAAGCCCCTCTGGTGCCGTGCCCATTCCCAGCTCTCATCTGGATGGAGTGGAGTTAGTCCAGAGAGAATTCACAGCCACTAACACAGCTTTTGGAGGGGTTTTGTACTCGGCCATAGCACCTGGCTCGGGTGGGAGTCAGAAAAGTGAATCTTCTGTGGGGCAATTCACCCCATCCAAAGAAACACATGGGATAGGTGGAATGAAACATCCTGGAGGTACCAGTCTCCCCACACTGACCAGGCACCCAACCCTTGGCACCCAGCTTCACATGAGAGTGGTGAATCCTCTCTCTGAAGCATCAGTGGGTCTCTCTACATGGATGCTCATCACTGGCATCACCCATCAGCCCCAAGTTTTGCCCCAAGGCCACGTACCACTGCTCGTAGTCCTCCGTGGCTTGCTCGATAGCAGCGTCCAGCAATTTGTTCTGCTGAACCAGCCTTTTTTCCAGCTTCCAGTAGGAGTTGTCATAAATGGCTTTCTGGATTTGCAGGCTCACCGTCTCCTCTCGGAGCCTGTTGTTTCGGGTCATGATGGTGTTGTAACGGACAGTGGCCTGGGGAGAGCAAAGCCAAAGGTGTGGAACTGCTGGGGGACTGGGGGGTTCAAGATCTTGACCAGAGCAGGGTCAAACACAGCCCAAGAGATTTGAAGCCACCCCTGGACTATCCTCCTCTCCAAGAGAGGAAAGGCAACACAAGACCAGGTCGATCACAACAGAGACCTGGAGTTGGCTTTGTCCAAGGCAAGGTGGCTCCAGGCAGCCCAGCGTGATCACAAAACAGGTGCAGACCTTCAGGCCTCTTGGCACAGCACAAGGGCTGCATTTGGGTCACCAAGCCTGAAGGAGCCTTTGAGATATTCTGGGAATGCTCAGGCCAGGGGAACAAGCCAGGTGCTTTATGCAGCTTGTGTCAACCAAAGATATTTGCACCACTGTGCTTTGTCCTGACCAAAAAAGGTCCCAGGCCCCTGTGTGACCCCACACATGTTCTCCAAAAGTCTCCAAAACCTTTCCTTACATGACTTAGATGCATCTCCAGTATGTCAATCCTCTTCTGCAGGTGTTTGTGGCTTTTTGCTTCCAACAGCCTCCAGGTTGTGTCTCTTTGCTTCACAATCTTTTTTTCCAGCTCTACAACCTGCACACAAACAAGGAAAAAACCCAGGAAGTATAATCTCCACCCCTGCATTCTGGATGCTTGTCAGGACCTGGAGCCAAAGAAAATCCCCTCTGTTGATCTGAACTACAGCAACCGTGTCATTAATGAGCTCGCAGTTATAGGAGCAGCTTTAATCCCAAAGGATCCCCATCCTGCACACACAGAAACATGAACTGCAACTGGGAATGGGGTTATTTTTGTGTCACAAAGAAAGTGCAGCTGCTTTTGGAGGGAACACCAGCAGGTGCTGAACAGAGCACAGCAGCACTGTGTAGGGTGGAAGAGGCAGTGAGGATGGGGCTTTGGTAGGGGTACTGTGCTGGCCAGGCAGGGATCTGTGCAGTTCTCCCCGGGAATGAATGAAGGAAAACTTTTGCCAGCAGTGGGGAGGTGCCAGAGGAAATAAATCCATGGAAGAATGAAGCAATTGGAGAACAGTGAAGTGGGGGGCAGGTGGGGGAGGGATGACTCAGGCAAGCCAGAGTTATCATCCCTGGTGGAAAGCTCACCCTGTTGGGAAAGCTCTGCAGCACCTCCAGCAGCTGCCAACTATCCGAGCACATTCCCTGACTTCCAGCATGGGCAGCTGGCTCTGAGAACAAGGCTGAAGGGAACTGTCACTTCCATAGCCCCACGTTTCCCTCGGTTTCCCACCCCTCTGC
The DNA here is from genome assembly GCA_013390045.1 of Picathartes gymnocephalus. Lineage (NCBI taxonomy): Eukaryota > Metazoa > Chordata > Aves > Passeriformes > Picathartidae > Picathartes > Picathartes gymnocephalus. Next base: position 116,777 of record WEKY01008187.1, read on the forward strand.
TGCCCAAATCCAAACAGGATGTCCTCAGGAGAAGGGATGGGACATCCCTCAGGTGCTGCTGCTCCTGTACTTGCCACATCTCAGGCAGCACTGTTCCAGTGTTAGCTCTTTTTCAGGAGAAAAGTGAAGGGAGAAGGAGAGGGAAGTTTGTGGCCCCAGGCTGGTGTGTGCCATCACACAGGGGTGCAGGGACCAGTGGGACAAGGTTGAGAGTCCAACCTCCCTTTTCCAGTCAGTGCTACTGACTTGAATGGGAGCCTGGTTCCCTCCATTTGTCACTGTCATGTGTTACTTGCCAGGAGGAATATTCCAAGGCCTGAATTAAATGTGTTTTACATTGAGGAGTTTCAGCCACAGGTCTCACTCTGACTCTGCCCTGCTGTGCTCAGCCCAGCTGCTCTCACCTGCTTTTCCAGGTCAGCTAACAGGGCTTTTCTTTCTTTGATCAGGGCATCATTCTGCATTCTGGTCTGCAAAAGGCTTTGGACCTTCGCACGATTTCTGTTTTCCAGCAACACATTAGAAGGGGTATAGATCTGGCTCAGCATTAATGTCACGTGTCTGTGTTCTTGCTTCAGATCGTCTATTGCTTTTCTGTAAAAATGGAACGACAAACGACATTTAGCGCATCCCATCTGCCAGGGCAGCTCCTTATCCCTCCCCAGCTCTGCACTGTGGTTCCCAGAACTCTTTATAAAAAGGAGGGAACAACTTTTTACATGGGCAGATGGTGATAGGACAAGACTGAATGTTTTTAAACTAAAAGTGGAAAGGTTTAGATCAGATATTAGGAAGAAATTCTTTACTCAGAGGGTGGTGAGGCCCCGGCACAGGGTGCCCGGAGAAGCTGTGGCTGCCCCATCCCTGGAAGTGTCCAAGGCTGGGTTGGACAGGGCTTAGAGCAACCTGGGATAGTGGAAGGTGTCCCTGCCTGTGGGATTCTATAAATCTGTGATTTCAGCATGGAGGAGCTTCCCAAGTCCCAGGCAGCCAAGCAGAGCTGTACTCACTCCTGAGCCTGCATCTGCCGCCAGATATCGGCATCGTAGAATTTCCTCTTGTAGGCTACATGATGGAAATGGGTCTGCAGCTGCCTGATCTCCACTTTAGCCCTTTTGTCCTTCTCGTTTGCAGTCATGTCCGAAAGGTCCGCCGAGGCTTCTCTCTTCTGCCACAGACAGGGAGGGTTTGGTCACTTAAGAAAACCCAGCCAGCAGTGGCAGGGGGTGAGTGGCATCACCAGCTCCAGCTCTTCCCTGGCACCTGAGGTGTCCATCACCACCCAAAACATGCCATGCTGGCTGAGCTGGGGCCAGCACCTCAATTCCAGGACAGGGAGAGACCTCCACCAGTGAGGAGGGCGGGTGATGGCAGATTGTCACCTCTCTTATCATCCAGCACGGCAGCAAGGAGCACGTGAGTCAGAACCAGAGCCACTCATCCTGGGGACATAGATGAACCCAGCTGGCTGCCCAGGAGTGCTCCTGTCCCCAACCATCAGAAGGTGACTTCCAGCTGAGAAACTGCCCAGCAGGTAAGCACTGAAGGCAGTTACACCACTACCCGTGTCCTCAGCTGACTCAAATTCCCCAATTCAGCCTATCCCAGCTCCCAAATCTCAGTCCAGGGCCTCATTCCTGGCACAGGAGGGCAGCAGAAGCTGCTACCCATCACCCTGCTGGCAGGAGCAAGCCTGGCTCCCACTGCTGGATGTGCATTTCCACGGGTAAGATCCCCACAGCAGATCCTCAATAGTCCCTGTGAAGTTCAGCTTTCGTTTGTCCTTCTTTTTTACCTTCATTTTTCCTGCCTAACTCCGCCGGCTGCTCTGCAGATGCCTCGGGAAGGGAACAAGTGAAACTCTGCAGGTACAGGATTGCTTTCCAAGGGAAGAAATGAAACAGGAGTAATGGGGTGGTTGTGTCCTCCTGCCCATCCCTCAGCACCCGCTCGCATGTTTGGCACATGAGGAAACCATCACAGATGGCTGCAAGAGGAATAAAAGGAGAGCATTTCTGGTGATGTCATCGTGAAATTATCGAGTTTTATAAGTAGGGGAAGAACAGATGGTTTGAGCTATTCCACCCTGTTCAGTACCTGGGTTTCCATAGAAATTCCAGCGAGGCCAGTCCCCCCCAACCCTGTGCCAGCAGAACACCTGGATTCAGCCCCCCTGTCCACTGATGCCAGGAGGGCACCAGAGCGGTGCCTTACCCCCAGAGCTTGTCCCCAGCAGCCACACAGCAGTCCCTTGGGTCCCCCTGTGTCCCCTGACACTGCTCAGCCCCACACAGGGCACTGTGGTTCCTCTCCAGCCAGGAGACAGAACCACGGTGGCAGCCGGGTATTCTCAAAGATCCACCCCTATTTCCAGCAGGAAGCTCAGGAGAGGGGAGAACCTAGAAGAGAACTGGTCCCAGTCCCGTCCTGCACTGCCCCAGGTTCCGTGGAACAACCGCAGGCCTGGTTGCCATGGCAGCATCACCACAATGGAGTGAGGATGGTGCTCCATGGATCACCTGGACGGATCAAGCAAGGAGCTGCTGGGATCCCACATTACATGGACCAAAGGGGTTTTCCATGCCCCAAAACCAGCCCTGAAGCACATTCTCCAACACCTCCCTGGCTGCAGGTCCACAGCAAAGAGAAACTCTCCTTTGGAACTGAGCCATAACCTGGCATTCGAAGCGTTTTGCTCCAAGAGGAGCAGCCAGGGGTTCACCATCCCCAGAAATGCTTTGGGATCACGGCTGCTGCTCCCTCCCCATCTTTTTCCCAGCTCCACATCCAGCTTTTTGGGCTTCCAATCTGGTTTTTATCTGTTTTATTCATGAAGAGACCCTCACCACATCACTGCCACTGCTGTTGGCACGCAGAGCAGCAGCCAAACTGGGGAAGGACACTGGGGACAGGGACCTGTTGGGTGTCTGATTAGGGGACAGATTGAGGCTTCACGTGTGCTTCTGTCCTTCCCATGCAGGCAAGAACACGGGAGCTGCGGGCTGAGCCGTAAGAGCCATGATAAGCCGTTCCCTGTAAGCTGGAGTGCGTGGCCAGCTCCTTCCCAGGGACTGTGCAAACGCTGAGATCCCTGGAGGGCAGGAGCACAGGGCTGTGTTTTGTAGCCCTGAAGCTGCTTACTCAGCTGTGGGATGAAGGGGAATAGAGCAGTGCTGAAGGTGAGCAAAGGGCAGCCTGTCCCAGTTTGCAGGGCTACGGCGAGTTCAAAGCCACGAGCAAAATCCCCGACCAGAGCATCGGCACCTCCCCGTCATCCCAGAGACTTTGATGAGCTAACAGCCCAGCCACCAAGTTCCAGGCTAATTCCCAGCCAGACAGGCTCTGAGGAGGCATTTAATTGGAAATCATATTCGTGGCAGAAAGCAGAATGTGGTGTTTGATAAGAAAAATCACAACTGAGGGCAGAGCCATGCTGGGAAGGCACCAGAGCCTGAGGATCCCACCAGCTCCCAGAGGGGAGAAGCTCTGAGGCAAGCTCCCAGAGCTTTTCATGCTGTTCCTGCATGATCAGCAGCTCCATGGGATAATAACAACGTCCTCTGCAGGGCTGAGGTTGTCACTCAGTCCTGGTGGACCCGGCTGTGTTATAGGGCACAGCACTTCTCTTCACCCTCAGCAGAAACAGGGCCAAACCTCCAGTTCCCAATAAAAGTAGAGGTGCAGGGGTGAACCTCATTTTTCCAGAAACAATGCCACTCAAAATCTTGTTTTCCCTCAGCTTGGACTAGTCCTGCCTCAAAATACAGCCCATATTGTCTGTTCTTTTTGTGTTCTTCTCCATGGACCAATTCTCAGTTGTTCAGCAATGAACAAGGCAGTAAATTAAACTATTCGGGAGGGCTCGGATTTGGTAGAGTCTGTGTCTGTCTCCCTCACTGCAGAAGCACTGATTTGACTGAAGAGGACTCTTCTCCCCCAAACAATGCCTGACTGTCACACTTGCTCTCAGTGAGGGTGACTTCATTGTCTGGCTGGACCTTTCAGCAGACCAGTATTTGGAGCAGGATGGGATTGTCCTTAACATTGGAATCCAAAAAAATCTCCAGCTTCTGGGAGAAACAGAAGAAAAGTGACTTTCTATGCAATTTTCAACTTAACCAACCTTCCCTGATTTAACAAGTACATTCAGCACTGATTGACATGCAGAAATTATTCCTTCAGCAGCAGATCTGGGGGCTAATTAAAACTCATTGTACTATATTAAGGGATGAATTCTGAGCCATGCAAGCAGTATAAACTTTTCCTGATTCCAGCAATGATTTCCCTGTTTCACTGGGTCCAGTTCCCGGGGGGCTGCAGTGGATGGTCAGAGCTGGGCTGGCTCTGAGCTGAGCTCCCACCTGGGAGGGTCCCACTGACGTCAAACAAAATCTCTGGGGCAAACTGGAGAATTGGGCCCATATTTTCATGCAAATGTAATACATTCATGTTACTTAATGCCTATTTATAATAAATCCAGAACTTAATTCTACTTAACCCGTCTTTAGTGTTTGACACATGAAATCGGTGAGTCACAGGGCTATATATGGAACTGTCAAAACTTTCTTTTTTCCCTCCTCTAAAAGCCTGGATTAAATCATAATCAAACTCCCGTCAGCTCCAGCAGCAGTGCTGGGATGAGCAGGAAGATGCTGACAACTGCTAAGGCAGCTGGTGGTGGGGAAAGATCTTCTCAGGCAACAAACTGATGGCTAAAACCTCACAGAAACGGTTCTGAATTCAGACACATGCTATGTCCATTTGCTGAAATTGTAGAACCAGAATGGCTTTGGCATCCAGTTCCACCTCCTGCCACGGGCAGGGACACCTTCCACTATTCCAGGTTGCTCCAAGCCCTGTCCAACCTGACCTTGGACACTTCAAGGGATCCAGGAGCAGCCACAGCTTCTCCAGGCAACCTGTGGCAGTGCTTCAATGCTCTCTGAGTAAAGAATTTCTCCTTAACATCCAATCCAATCTGTCTTTTAGTTTAAAACCATTTCCCTTTGTCCTATCACCATCTGCCCATGTAAATGTTGTTCTGTGGACCTGGAGGGATCCCTTGGCCTCATGGTGTCACCTTACCAAGACCTGGCTTGCAAATGGTGTCCCATGAGCACATTTTCTAGCCTGGTTTTTATTTCTTTCCTCTGATGAATGTTATCTTCACATGTACATGAGTCAGCCTTCAACAGGCAAGACCAGTTTTGGCCCAAAATCATCAGGAACACATTGAGAGTTGTAGATCTGCAGCTTTTTTGCAACTGGCCTGAGTTTTGCTCTGTGCTTCTTACAGAAAAAACGTTTCATTTCAAATGCACACTGCCTAGTCCTCAATGTTGAGCTGCTCTCTCCCTGCACGAGATCACTTCTTCCAGTCTGTCCTTCCTGGGTGGGGTAGAGACATCTCTGTACAGGCAAATGAGTTAAAAGTTTTCAGGGCAATAGGAGGCTCTTGGCTGCCTGCTCGATTACAGCTGTAATTTCTCCACACTCCAAGAGGAAATTGTCATCGTAATTTCCTGCAGATGGTTTTCTCCTGAATTGCTGACACCAAGTGAAATGCGATTTCCAGCAGTGAACTGTCTCCTCTGTGGCTTTACTGGGTATTATTTCAAGTGTTGCTTTAGGAGCAAGTTCCCCAAGCTTTGACTTAAAGGAAGCACAACTCTCCCACAGCAGGCTCCACCACTCCAGCAGAGCCAAATAATGTGGATTTCATCCATCTGTACTAACTCCCAGGCACCTTTGGCTGCAGCAGGTACACCCTGCTGAATTACTGCTCAGAGGCTGCTGCCACGGCGGGGAATGCAGGAGGAAAATAGTCCAGGGTGTGCTGAAAGCACAGAAAGAAGAGACCTCCAAAAATTTCACTGGCCTGAGGTCAAACCTGGTGTGTAACAAGCACACAGACACTGCAGAGGGATTTTAGCTAAAGCAAAGAACAGGGGACTCAAGGACAGAGCCATTGCAGATGCCACTGTCACACGAGGCTGTGTCTGACCTGGAGCAGGGCTCTCTGTGCCAACGTGGGGTGGTGAGGCCCTGGCACCGACTGCCCAGGAAAGCTGTGGATGCCCCATCCCTGGAAATCCCAGGGCTTGGAGCAACCTGGGATAGTGGGAGGTGTCCCTGCCCATGGCAGAGATGAGCTTTAAGGTCCCTTCCAACCCAAATCATTCTGAGATTCTGTGATTCTATGACTCTTTTTTTTTTTTTGCTCTGATTTAGACAAACTGCATAAAGTTACTCTGAATGGTTCTGCTGATCCCTCAGCAGTGCTGGAGGCATCACACCCAAGCAGGAGGCAGGGTTTTGCTCCGGGCTGGGATATGCAATGCAGCAGCTCTCAAAATCTGGCAGAGCCCTTGGCCATGGCTGAGCCGAAATAATAAATTCCCACCGTGACCTCCCACACCCCATTCTCCCCCAGGGAAATGTGTTGGCAAATCCAGACCCTGTGGAACTCTCACTGGCACTGAGGGTTTCCACTGTGCTGGAAACCCTCTGTGCCAGATTAAGCTGGGGAGCACTGGGAGGGGGGTGGGAAGGTGGTTTGTGGCTGAGGAAGCAGCACATCCCAGGAGAGTTGGGAAGGAAATTCCCTTCTCCGTGATCTCCAGCAGCTCTGTGTCAGCTCTGGCCAGAGCTGGGCAGCACAGGAGAGTGCAGCAGGTACAGCCTGGTTTAGAAGAGCTATTTCCAATTAATCATTCCTGATTACTGTCCCGTGCAAGGCTCCTGGTCAGGGCTAACAATACCTTATTAGTTGAACACGCTCTGCAAGTGGCTTAAGGCAACTGAGGATTTGCCTATGTAAGATCACTCAGGGAAACTGTTCTGAATTAACATTTAAAGGGAATTAATTCAACTGCTGTATGGGTGTTTTGCACCATCTGCATCCCATTCTTTTCCAAATCAAATGAAGGCCACTTGATCTCTGGGTTAAGCACAGGAGGAGCCCACAAGACCCACGAAAAGAAGCACAACTGAAATAAATCTTCCTGGACGAACCGCACCCCAGGCCCAGCCTGCTGTGGGGACATTGATATGGACAGTTCCAGAGCTTTCTGTCCCCCAGTTTTGGTTTTAAGAGAAGTTTGGGCACTACTGTTCCCTTCCAACAGCAATCACAGCGCTGGGAAGAAACTGAGTGCACCAACTGCTCTGCTCCAGCTCTGTGGCATTAATACCTGATTAAGGAGGTGATGACACCAGACAGTAAATGCTCGGCCAAGCACAGGCAGAGGACCCAGAGCGGATCAGAGTGGCCCTGCCCGAGATTAGCCCGGCGGCTGGAGCACAGAGCCGAGGGCACGGCAGCGAGCAGGTCCATGGGATGAGGCAGAGCACAAAGCTCCCTGCAGAGGGGTTAGCCCAGCAAAACCACTCGGAGCCTTTTTGTTTGATTTAGGACACGTCTCCTTGTAATTAGCCTGGCCTGGCCCCGCCGTTTTTCTGAAGCAGGATTTCAGACCTGCTCTCGCCAGGAATAGCTGCTTTCCCAGGCTGCTGCCGGCACCACAGCCCTGCTCTGGAGCAGGAACAGATTGTTCTGAACAGTCTGGTCCATTTGCCGTTCCTCCAAGCTGGCTGGGTTTGCTGTTTATTGCCATTCACTCAGCAACTGATCTTTTGCAAGATCCCAGCTATCAGTGCCTTCCCTGCCGTCTGCCGCTGCTCACAGCTCTTGAGGTTAGTCCAAGGCTTTACAAGAGACATCATCTGATTTTTGTAATAGTTGTTACTCAAGAGTTCATTTAAATTAAAGCTTTAGCAAAGAAAATCCCTAGGGTTTGGGCTGCATGTTTCTCTCAGTGTAAATCTGAAGCAGCTTCCAAGGAAATGCAGAGGTGACACGAAGCAAAGCTGGGCTATAATGAATCCTCCTGGGTGTTTTCCCACATTTCTGGGACTAGTTCAAAAGCGAGCTGCTCAGCTCGAAAATGGGTTGGAAAAGGGAGCTTGTTTCTAACTCTGCTGCTGAAGGAGATTTGCCATGGGTTGGATGTGCAGGGAAGTCACTCCCACTGGCCAGGAGCATCCTGTCCCACAGCCACCAGTGGTCCCTGCTTTTCCCACTGGTACCTCCCCAGGCAGGTGGGGGCAGGCTGGGGAAGCCAGGGAGAGCTGTGCTGGCTGGGGTAGAGGGATGCAGGGATACAGGGATACAGGGATATAGGGATAGACGGATGCAGGGATGCAGGGATACTGGGATGCTGGGATACTGGGACGCAGGGATACAGGGGTAACAGGGATACAGGGATGCAGGGATACTGGGATACAGGGGTACAGGGATGCAGGTGTACAGGGATACAGGGATGCAGGGGTACAGGGATACTGGGATACAGGGATACTGGGATGTAGCCATCGCCTGCTCACTGCTCAGAGGGAGGAGAGGAGCAGGAGGCGGCTGAGCTGTGCCAGTTGCTTGGCAACTCCCTTGCAAATCTCCATCCTGTCAGAAAACATTTTTTCCAGCGATTTGGATGGGTTTTCACAGGCGCAGGATCAGGTTCGGATGATCAGGTGGTTTTAAGAAACCACGTGTTGTACCTGGAAGGGCCAAGCACTCACTTTCAGCAGAGGCTGGACTAGGCTGATCCCAGCTGAGCCTTTGTGTCTCCCCATCACTGCAGGAGCAAGGCTGTGGTGGCATCATCCCCCAGCCAGGCTTTCCCCTGACATCTCACACCTCAGCTGCCCTTCAGTCCATACCTGGCTTCCTTGATCCCCCAACCTGAGTGGCCAAACCCGACCTGGAAATCCATCTAGACCTTCTGGGTGGTCACTGTGGTCTTCACTTTGAGTGCAGACAGGGAGGAGAAGGAAGATAGGCCAGGTTGTTCCCAACTTTTGATGGAGAACTAGCAAAGCAGAACACTGAGGGCCATGCTGGGTTTGGCAGTGGAGTTAAAAAAAAAAAAATGGCAAAACAACCCCAAATCCCTGCCAAGAAAGCTGGATCCTGGCACAGGCAGCATCTCTGTGCATCTCTCCTTTGCTCTTCTCCCACTTGCATTTCCCATGGGACATGCTCCTGGCTGTGTCACCTTCAAGCTGAAGATCCAGTGAGGTGGCAGCAGGTCCTGCAGGAGCCCAGTGTCACCATCAACATCACCAGTTATCAATCAGGAGAGGAAGGATGAGCCACCCAAAACTCCCATTAACCCCCTCTGCACTTCACGATGAGCCCATTTGTGTGGGAGCTGATTCTTCTGCTCGCAGCTAATGAAGGGGGAATTTCCTCGAGGGAAATAAAATGGTCTCAGCCTGAAAAGGCTTTTCTCTTCTGGATTTTTTGGTTGGGAACAGCGGCTGGAATTTTCCTCTCGGCTATGCTGACACAACCCCTTCTCCTCCAGTGTGGGAGGGGAATTTGGCCTGCTGATACTCTGTGCCAAGTTTAGACGGGGATAATGATATACTATTCGGGTTTCTATAGATTCTCAGGTCACTTTGAAGACATGAATTAATCCTGACAACGCAGCTGCGAGGAAACGGAGGTTTCATAGTCCCTGATTTAAAGAGAGGGAAACTGAGACCTGGGGAGTTCATGGTTTTTGTGAGGTTGCAGAGAAAACAAGCGATGGAGGTTGGGAGCAAACCCAGGGTCCCGAAAGCCTTTCCGCTCCTCGCCGCGCTGCAGAGCCTCCTTCCCACACAAACCCGTTCTGGAGCATCGTTTTACACCAGCCCAAAATGTAACTCCCTTTTTATATTTAGCTCCCAGGTTCTGTAAAGGGACGTTATGTAACAGACCTCAAGTGTGGCATTTTATAATTTACCAGCTCAACTTGTGTTGCTTCTAGAAAGCCGCCTGTGTGCTGTATTCCCCGGCTGAGAGCAGAGCCCTCGCCCATCTCCTCCTGAGCGGGCAAAATATCCCACTGGGCACCCATCTGTGGTTTTAAAGCCCCGTGGTGTGCTGTCCCCATGGCCCCAGCCAGCCATGCTGTCTCCCAAGCAATTAGTGCTGTCGTCAGCTCCGTTTTTATTGTTGAATTCTCTGCCCCTGCAAGAGGAAGAGAGGAGGCAGCTGGATGTGCTGCTCTCAGAGGGCAGACACAGCTCTCGCTGATGGAAAATCCTTTTTTGGGTTGCAGATTGGTTCAACAGGCTCTGAAATCACAGTGGAAGGTGGGAGGGCACGCAGGCACTTCTGCACAGCTGGTCCCATCCATCTGTCCATCCATCCATCCATCCATCCATCCATCCATCCATCCATCCATCCATCCACACATCCATCCATCCATCCATCCCTCCAATGAAAATGGGTGTCCCCAAATCTGGGAGTGAGTGATGGTGAGGCAGCTGGCAGCCAGCAGCACGTGGTGATGCTCTGCTGCCACACAGTCCCTGTATCCCTGCTGCTCTGGCAGCAAGAATCCTGCCAGGGGACAGGAATCTACCCTGGCACGGAGCAGAGCAGGCAAACCCCAAACCCCTGCCCCATCTGCAGCTTCTCAGTGCTCTGAACATCTGTGGCGTGTTTGGATACCTGGGGGCGTAAGGAGGGCAACACCAGGGATGCATTTTCAGGGATCCATGCAGCCAGGGAGGCTGCAGAGATGCGCTGCAGGTACAGCAGCGTCGCAGGGCCGACACCTCCAAGGTGAGCTGCTGCTGGCAGCACAAACACGACCGACAGCGTTCCTGGCTTCAATCCTTGCCTGCAGGCAGAGGCGGGGAGACACGTTAAGGAATATTTGCTGAAGTGGCAACACCCCCTGGCTCACCCCAGCTCACCCCTCAGCCCCTCTGCTGCTCCTGGGGCCTGGGACAAGCCAGCAGCAGCTCTGGGTGGGTGGATGGATGGACAGACAGACGTGCTGTGCTCACCTCCAGGCCAGGACAACAAAATGATCCCTCACTTCTTTCAGCTGAGCTGAGCAATAACGGGGAATGGCCTTAAATCCTCCGTGTGCCTTTTCCAAGTCATTATTTCTATAATGATATATATAAACTAGGGCTTCCTGGAAGTTTTGCTATAAGCTTGGGTGCCTGGTGCTGATGAGCAGCAAGAGCTCATCCAGCTGCCCACTTCATTCTCCATCTGAAAGCAGAGCACTTGACTCCCAGATTATTTCAACCCTCAATATCTGCAATGAACAGCAGAAAGGACTCAGTGTGTGGCTCAGAGAGGGATGAGAAAATGACCAGAAACTTCAAATCCTGAGCTGAAAAAACAGTTTTACTAAAAATACACATCCAGCCTGTTACAGTGCACGAGGCTGTCCCCACCCTGGAGTTTCAGTCAGATCTCTGAACATCATCATCAAACAAGTGAAACAGAAGGGCATTAATTAATCGAGCAGTTGATGGCACGGCATTCAAAGGCTGTGCAAGAATCAGGAGCAGTGAGCAGAGGATTTAAAACATCACTTTGTGCTCCTTCTGCAGCCCAGGGGAGCCTGGGACAACTCTCAGCTTGACAGGCGCTTCCAGAGCAGGATCAGTGGCAGCACAAGGACGTGCTCCCCCAGCCTGGGCAAACATGACAATTTCCATATTAATCAGAGCACAATAAAAATCATGAAACAGGAAGGGGCTCCCAGAGTGGCCGAGCTCCCACCACACAAATATCGAGTATCGAGTGTGTTCTCCTTATCTTGGCATCCCTGGGATTCCCAATCTCTCCTTGAAGCCCTGCTTTGAGGCCCCGGGGAATTCAGCAGCAGTACCGCAGCATCCTTGGAAGACTCACACCTCTTCACCTTTAGATTTTATTTCCTCCCCGCTCCCAGCTTTCTCATGCAAATGTTACTCTGCTAAGGTGCTGCGGCTCCCGGAGCACTTCTGGCATCGCCGGCTGCTGCTGGAAGGAGGGAGTCTGGATGAGACTGGGCAGGTCCCTTCACTAGCTGGGGCTGGGAAGAAAGAGACTGCGATATGTACACTTGATAGTAAATAAATGCATAATAAAAATAAGTGTAGTCTTGGAAAAAAAAAATATTAAATTAATTAAAATGCATCTGCGGCCAAGCAGAAAAGAGCTGCTGCTCTTTACCACCTCCTCCTTCACAGCTGGCAGCAGGGACCAGAGCACCCAGTCACAGCACAGGGGACACTGGCCAGTGTGGGGGGAGGACACCCAGGTCTGGAAAAGGTCATTTGAGCAATCAAAATTCAAAAGGGTGCAGGAATAAAGAGGGCAGAAGCCATGGTGCCTGCTTTTGTTGCCTACACTGTTGTGGAAAGAGAGACAGAGCAGTAAGAAGAGAACCAAGCAGAGAAGCTGTGGCTGCCCCATCCTTGGAAGTGTCCAAGGCCAGGCTGGACAGGGTTTGGAGCAACCTGGGACAGTGGGAGGTGTCCCTGCCCATGGCAGGGGGGTGGAATGAGCTGAGCTTTAAGTTCCTGTCCAACTCAAACCTTTCTGAGACTCTGTGGCTGGGACAACAAGCATGTGCTGTGCCAGGACCATCCCCACGGGTCCTCTGCAGAGGTCACAGCTGTGAAGGCATCTCACCATCAGGGCAGGTCCCACAGCATCCAGGACCTGCCTCTCCCAGGGTCTTCAAGCCACCCCAGAGCTTCTGCATGGACCCCAGTGAGGAGCAGGCTTTGGGCATGAGCTCACAGCTTGTGCCCACCCCAACTTTTTCCTCAGCAGTTTCCCCCATATCACTGGCCCTGGCACAGGCCATGGATTTCCTTCCTTGGATGGGGAAGGGCAGTGACCTTGCCACAGCTTCTGCCTCGTGTGTGCTGAATCGCAGCTATAAAAGGGAGAAAAGTTCAGCTGAAAAATACAGCTCACCTTTTTATAGAAGAATATGGGATCTGATACATTCCATCTGAAACCCTTCCAAAAAGCCAGGTGGGACTTTTTATATATATATATATATATATATATAAACAAAA
>WEKY01008187.1:129754-155402 GCA_013390045.1 Picathartes gymnocephalus
CATTTCTTTCTCTAAAAAAAAAAAAAAAAAGAAAGAAAAAAATAAGAAAAACAAAAAGAACACTGGCAACTATCCCACGCTGAGAAAGACATTTAGTTAAAGCCACACAAAAGGCAGTGGGTCTCACCAGCAACTGCACTTCTATCGCCTCCAGACAGCCTGACGCAGGGACTCAAAGCTGAGGATGAATGTCAGCTGTCAGGTCCCTAAGGCTCTGCTGCGACCTACATGCTACTGAGAAAAAAAACCAGCCAACTCTTGTTTGAGGTTGTGTTGGGAGGAGTGACAAAGGCAGCACTGGCAGAGAGGCATCACCCAGACGGAGCTGGGGTGAGGCAAAGCCCCTCTCCTAGGGCATGGAATTCCCGCATGGAACAACCCAGCAACAGCTTTCACCGGTCCCCTCCTCAACCCCTGTTAGAAAAGTTAAATTCACAGCAGGAACTCTGCAGGGAAGTCAAAAGGTGTTGGAAAAGGAGTGGCAGTGGAGCCCAAGGGCTTTGGCCATCGATGAAGGCTGCAGAGAACAAGGTGTGGGGGTGAAAGGGGCTTCTCCGACCCCCAGCAGGTTTCTCCATCCCTGGAGATGTTCCTTCTTCCCCTCCAGACACTTGTGAGTCAGGCTGAACTACGTGGGAAGAAATAATTTCTTGGGAAGAGTGTTCTGCGAGAGTTATCATCAGACAACTTCAGGCAGGCACAAACTTTCATAAACTGCTTTCCTTCTAAAATTCTACCTTGTGGCCTCAAAATCCACTATTCCTCCTCATGTACAACAGAAATGCACCTGCCCCTGCATCACCTTGCATGTGGAGGATCAATGAGAGTGATGGGATGTTGGCCTGATCCTTGTAGGGAACGGAGAGTCTCACATGGGGTGTCTTTTCCCTGCTTGGATGGGAATTTGGTAACAAGATATCATGACATATTTGAAGCCTAAAAATGCATCCTTGAATCATCAAAGCTGTTCTGTCTGTGGTGTTAAAACTTCCTCTGATCTCTATTTTGCTTTCTAAATGGAAGGAATGGGCTGCCCGTGTCCACAGCCTTTCACTCTGAGACAGAAGTTTAATATCAGCCATCCGTGTCTGGCTGGCTGACCCGGAGCTGATGCAGTGCTGAGATCTCACCCAACTCCAGTCTTGCCCTGGGCTGGATCTCACCCACCACACAAACACACAGGGGATTCTTCCTGCAAACAAGAAGGAATCTACTCCTAAACTGCAAAAAAATCAGGGGAAGCAAAACATGGAGGTAAAGAATGGGAAAATGGAGTTGCAGCAGAGCAGAGACTGGAACAAATGGGGCAAGATTCCAAGGCTCCCTTTTCCCCTGGATTAATGTTCCCGACTCTCCTGCCTCACCTGCCGCCTCACAGCTACGCGTGCATGGAAGCATTGACGTAAAAAGCTGTTTTATTGGCTAAACCCCACCATTGTGCACTCTGTCATCTGCAGCACTTGGATTTATCACCACATCCAGGCCAAAGCACTCGTGATTCATCAGCAAAGGCACCGGGCTGGGCTGGAGAGCGGCATGGGAGAGAGCCTGGCTTCACCTCCTTGGATCTGTCTGCTGTGATCCAGAGATGGGATTGCAGCTCCCAGGGTTGTGTTTGCTGTAAAGGAGCTCACAGCAGCACCCACAGCACCGTGGGTGCCATGGGGAGCCTTGCCCATCTCTTCCTTGGGTCCAGTCCGAGTTTTCCCTCTCTGCTGCTGGGCTAAGCCCCAATATCCTGTCCACGGAGTTCCAGGGATTTGCTTGGATGAAGCTGCCCATGGTCTGGAGGAAAGATCATCCCAGGAGAAAAAGGAGAAAGAGGAGAAAGAGGAGAAAGAGGGCTTCCTCCAGTGGCTTAAGGCATCCTCTGGATGCAGGTGCAGGTTTTTGAGCCAAGAACACAGCTCAGCTCGACTTGGGCTGGGGATTTCAGTGAGTTTAATCCATTTCATACACACTCCCTCAATTGGCTAATTACTGCTAATTACACAGGCTTGAACTCTGGCCACGCTGTCTTGGAGACCTGGGAGAAGCTGCTCCTGAGTGCCCAGGAGAGCCGGAATGGGACCACTGTGACAAGACAGCTGTGACAAAGGCAGATGTGGCCAAGGCAGCACTCACAGAATGGACTGGACACCAGGAGCTGAGCGATGCTGGTGGCGGAGGATGGGTCCCAAGGGATGCCAGGGAAGACATGCCCCAGCAGCTCAAAATTGTGTGCCCAAAATTCATGGACAAACCAGAATGGAATCCAGGGATCAAAGGTGATTCCAGCCACTGATCCCTCCAAATGCTTTCACACCAATTTTGGCCCAGCGTTACGTAAGAGCAGCCCAGCTCCTGAAAATCTGCCAGGCTCACGAGCAGAGAGCAGCAAGAGGGAGGTGAGAATAGAAACAAATAAATAACAATACGTGGCAGCTACCTCCGCAATGGACCATGTCTGCAAATGCTGCATATGAGCAGAAATCCCAGGTGTCCAAGAGCTGCCAGTGGGATTGTTCTGGAATTTCAGGAGCGTTAAGGGAAAACAAAATCTGGATCAGCAAAGCTACTGCCCTCTGAACTCTTGTTACCTGTCCCTGAGAAGGCTTTGGTGTACCAGCCTTCAGGCAACTGCAGGTGGGATTTGCCACATATTTCACCTGCATTTCCATGGGAAAAGGCATGAATGAATGAATTAGGAATCTCTGGGGTGCATGGAAGGTCTCTTTCTTGCTCCTGCATCTCGTGTTCAGTGGTGTGTCTCCCGCTGGCAGAGGCACAGCAGCTGTTTGACCAATAGCAAATCATCAGACCTTCATCCTACTTCCACTTTCCCGCTCCCTTGACAGCTCTCCCGATCCTGCCTTTTCATGGGTTTTAATTAGAGAAGCAGCTCAGCCATGAAGCTGGGCTGAGATCAGGGGCCGTGTCCCAGGCTGCAAACGTGCATCTCTGGCCAGTGCAAAGAGGAACATCCACGATGAGCTCCCTTCGAGCCACGTGATGCTGCAGCTGCACAAAATTATCCCACTTTGAGAAGCAGTTGCCTCTCCTTGTTTTGCAAGGTCTGCTCCACACCAGGGGATCACTGCCATCCCTCTGTGCCACCACATCCAGGTGAGCCGTGCTGGGACTGCAAAGGGAAAGGCAAGTTGTGCTCACCCCACCACAAACCAGCTGGAAAAGGGGCAAAAATCCCTTTGCTGGGTGTACAGCACTGGCTGCTGCCCACGTTTTTCCCTTTCCCCTCAGAGAACAGCTCGGCTGAGCCCCGTGGAAGCCCACAAGAGCTTTCCAGCTGGTTATGCAACTCCCTTTGGCGGAGCAAAGGGATTCCTGAGGAAGAGGGGAAGACGGGGATCCACTCGGTGCCAAAGCGGCGTCAATTGATCTGCCACGGCTGTTCTCCACTTAAAGTAGGACAAAGCCTCCTTTGGAGCTGTTTCTCCTCTTTTTCCAAGCAGCAGAGCAGATGATGGGCAGCGATGTTGCCCAGGGATGTTCAGCCATGGACAGGACACATCAAAATGGCTCTTGTGCCTCCTGTGGGGGCCTTAAAAGTCAGATTCATCTTAGAAATTCACCAAGAGGGTGGAATGTGCTGGGTTTTCCTAACCCAAAGAGCTGTAGCAGGAAAAATCCTATTGTGGTCATTGCTATCTTAGGAAAAAAGGGACTCATGACATTTTTACATGAGAAGGGTTTTATTGGTAGTATTTTTGCCAGTATGAACCTGGCCAATAGAATATTTTCCCATTTGAAAACACCTTTCACCAGAAACTCATGAAGTACATAAACTTTTAATAAATAATAAAAAAACCCCCCACCACTAGGAGGGGAGGAATGGAAAATCATATTTCTCCAGTGTCAAAATCACCTGTCTCAAAATTTTCTGAGCTGAATTTTTTTACATTTGGTATCAAAAATGGGATTTTAACAAGCTTAAGATGGACTTGTCATCGGTGTTGACAGCTACTGCTGGGGAGAGATTTCAGATGCAGACCATCTGTTGAGACTGGGAAACCACCAGCTCGGTGGAAATCAAGGCCTGGCTCTGGTGTGCAGGGTACACCTGTGAGAAGAATGTAAGGAAGTCTCAGCAGAAATCCTGCTGCTGACTGTCTGGGAATGAGGTTTCATTCAGTTTCTGCACAAGGTTTGAGTCCTTGGAGAGCCCCAAGGCGAGGCTGGAGGCTCAGGAGCAGCTGCCAGCCCTGAGCTCCTCACCAGATTCCGCACAGGAACGGGCAGGAGCCACAAGTTTTGTTGCTGGAGGGAGATCACGGCAGTGTGTGTTTTGTAAATAAAACATGACACTAAGAAAACTCCTGCCTGTGCGTCATCAGCTCCCTTTGGAACAGGACACGGACCCTTCCATCTCCACATCAGCCTTGCAGCTTGTTCCAGCTGCTCCTCTTTTGTCTGACAAATCGGTGCCATCCACCCCCAAAAACCCTGCTGAAATTTGGGGGTTAGCAAAATATGTTGGGCATGAGAAGCAAGAGGTGTGCACGAGGCTTTATCTCGACTGTAACACCAGGCAAGCTGGGTGCAAACAGTAGGAGTTATGAAAACATTGGAATCCTGGCTGTGGAGGAAGTTGGGAAAAATAACACCTGACCCACAGGTCACCCATTCTTGTTTTGGCAGCGTTTGAAAAGCCCGTGTAGATCTTTGTTTAAAGTGTACACAAACACACTGAATTTCATGGGCTTAGCAAATGTGTAATCTAAAAGTGTGGGTGCCTCACATTTCTTAGGATCCACCCACAAACAGGGCTATAGCAGGGAATATTTAATTATTTTTTTGCACATACATACACGTATGTATGTGTATATAATGTAAATATGGATTATATTGTGCACATGGTATATGCATGTGTATGCATATTTATTTATATATATGTACAGAACAATACTGAAATCTTATTTTTGTTCTATATGTAGGTGGGTATAATATATATATTCTTAAGCAGATAATGAGCAACGATACAATAATAAAGCAACATGTGCAAGGGAGAGTGAGGAGAAATCAGTGTTTTGCACAGAGCCTTCCAGAGAATGTGACCAAATTGGTGATTTGTGGAATTTCAAGAGGGGGAAAGGAGGAAAAGACACAGAGGTCTCAGAGCTGTGAGCTGTGAGCAATTTGTGCTGAACAAATCCTTAATCACCATGTATTTAGCAAAGTAGGAAAAAGATTGTAGACAAATTGAAGGAAGGGGTGGAGATGTTGGTATATGAAGCCTGAACTTCAAAATTATGGGATGTTTCAAGCCCATGTGGGGAGTTTAAGGACAAAGGGATTTCCCTGATTGTTCCCTCTCTGGAAATAAATCTGTTCCTCCTCTAGAAATAAATCATTGCTGTGAGCAACACTGGAGAACAAAACAGTTTCATGACATTTATAACACTTTAGCTGGGTCCCTTTTCTAATCAGGGTGTGGGGCGAGGCTGGTTATTTCCTGCTACCTTATTAAAAAGATAATTTTGTGGTGGCATTTTAATATACCTCTGGCTCTCCACAGAGTTTACTGGTAAGGATGGGTCCTTATTTTTTATGAGAATGAGGAAGACCCTGTGCAAAAATCCAGCTCCCTCTGAACACAACACCAAATGTTGGCAGCTGCTGTTGAGA
The DNA here is from genome assembly GCA_013390045.1 of Picathartes gymnocephalus. NCBI lineage: Eukaryota > Metazoa > Chordata > Aves > Passeriformes > Picathartidae > Picathartes > Picathartes gymnocephalus. Next base: position 135,380 of record WEKY01008187.1, read on the forward strand.
TTTGGAGCTGGAACAAGGCGTGTTGGTTATCAAGTGATGACGAGGCCTCGACAGATTCACCTTTATCTGTCATTTCTCTTTTTGCCTCCTGACTACGCCTCTTTTAACAAGAATTGACAGTGCTTTGGACCTTGCCTGATATGGTTCAGCAAGTGAGATAGATTCTTTGCCCCGACCTTCTTTTGAAGGGCTGGATCTGTCCTTCCAGAAGTAAAGAGTTTCCAAGTGAATTCCCAAGTACATCTCCTGGGTTGCTAAGATCTCCCCCTCCATTCCATTTCCCGAAGCATTAACAGGAGTGAAAAGAACTCAACACCTCACTAAAGGTGCTCAGATCCCCAAAGGACTTGTCCCTGGAGAGGAGGTGACAGCTGAAGGGTGAGATGAGATGAAGATATTTCCAGAAATGAAAACAAGGCCAGGAAGGTTCCTCTGGAAACACAGGACCAATTTTCCTTGTTAAATAATTCAGCTAAGTCCAAGAGAACAACACACCCTGCAGAATTAGGAAGGATTTGAAGGAGAAAGAAAGCATTCGGTGCAAGAGCCGGAGGGGGCCGTTCCCCGAGAAGGTGCAGCACAAAAATAGATGTAAATCTGCAAAGGCTGTCACGTTGAAGTAAATCTGAAGTAACTCTATTGTTTTCCATGGGGTTACTTTGGGTTTACACCAGCGTGACTAAGATTAGCATATCAGCTTGGGCGTGCTCCATACGATAAGTGTTCACTCGGGGAAGGGGAGCGTTGAGGCTGCACTTGCAAGGAGCCAGAGCCTGTGATTCAGGTAGACTCTGCATCCTCTTATCTCCTTCCTCCCGCAGACCTGAGGTGTGCTGAGACTGCAAGTCCTTTGCTTTATCACCCGCACGAATCCGAACTCTGCTCCGGCCCCGCCACAGCAGTGAGCTGTAATGAATATTGTATAACGCCGGCAGGAGGAATCCGACAGGATAGTGGGAGCAATCCACACAGGGAAGGGAAGGGAGGGGAGGAGGAAAGAGCTTGACACAGCCATCTCTGCAAATTAAAGTAGGAGTAAATAAAGCAATTAAACAATATTCATCCAGAGACGCAGACTGAACAGTGGGAAACGCTCACACAGCCCGTGTCCCGGACAAACACCATCCAGTTTATTCATTGCAGTGATTGTAGCCAAGCTGTAGCTACATATGGAACAAAATAATAGAAGTGTGAAATAAAGTAGCGAGATGCTTTTAGAAGGAGGAGGTTAATTCCTTCATCCGTAAGGATTTGAAAGTGCTGTATGTTTGTTCCTTGAAGGATTTGCAGGTGCAGAGCCACGTGTCTCAAGGTGCTCCGGAGCTGAGGGGCTGCTCAGGACACGTTTCCTCAACCCGTGAGGCAGAAGGTGGCTCAGCGTGAGGTGAAGGACATGAGGGCTGTGCTCCTCTAGCCCTAAAGTGGGGTGAACAGCCCCAAAATCCCACCTGAAGCCACAATCTCCCTCTCCTGTGGGTGTGTGGGGCTGTGACCGCAGCGGGGGGACGAGGTGAGGGCGATGGTGGCCCCGTCCTGGTCCCTGCAGACTCCAGTCTGCAGGAACCCTACAACGCGCTGACCTTTCTTCACGGAAAAGGTGACCAGACATTGGAACGGGCTGCACAGGGACGTGGTGGAGTCCCCATCCCTGGAAGTGCTCAAGGAACGACCGAATGTGGCACTTGGTGCCATGGTTTAGGTGACATAGCGGTGTTCGGTTATACGTTGGACACGATGCTCTCGGAGGCCTTTTCCAACCTAATTAATTCTGGGATTCTGGGACCGCCACCACTGGTTCCGCCGCGCTGCGACTGTCGCGACACCGGGAGGTGGCACCGCCGCACTACTTCCCGTCCCGGGAGCGGAAGGATCCCGCAAGCGGGACTGCATCACCCTATCCGATCTTCCCGCCCGGCCTATAAAGGGTTTCCTACGAGCCGCGTCGCGCTCGTAGTATCCCTGCGCCCGGCGAGCCCTCTGAGGGGACGGCGGCCATTTTGTTCAGTGCTGGCTCTGTGCTCGGGGGGCGGGGGGGCAGAGAGAGCGAGGGAAGGCGCGGAGCAGGAAAGGGCAAAAACGATACAGAACGAGGAGGGAAGTCGGGCCGGCCAAGCCGCGAGCGGAGCGGCGGGGAGGGCTCCGCCCGGCCGCTGAGAGGCGATGGCGGATATAGACAAGCTCAATATCGACAGCATCATCCAACGGCTGCTGGAGGGTGAGGGTCGGGGACGGCGCGGTTGGGGGAGGGCGCCGGGGCCGATGCGCCGCGTCCCGCCCGCCTGGCGGGGTCTGAGGGGGCATCAAAATGGATGGGCGATAGGCGCTTTGTCTGCCTGGGGTCGCCGCCGCCGCCTCCCCGCCTGGCTCGGCCCCGCAGCCCCAACTTTCCCCTTAGCCCGTGTGTTTCCGAGGCGTTTCTGCCTTTTGATCTCCCGATGCAATGCTGGGACCAGCCGGCTGCCCCTTTCTCCTTCCCTGCAGCTCTGAGGGGATGCTTAATCTAGTCGTATGTTCAAATGAGAGGATGCTTAATTTAGTAGTATTTTCGTAGGAAGGTCTTTTAAAAAGCCTTTCACGCATACACATGGGATCAGTGCATGGCTGGGTAGTCGTGGGGCTCTTGAAATAAGATTCACCGTGTTTGAAGGGTGTTGAGGCAGCTTTTCAGCAAGTCGGGAGGAGACTGCCATGGGTTTCAGTGTATCCTGGGTTTAGCTTTGATTAGCTGCTTGCATTAAAGCTGCCACAGGATTTTGGCTCTTAATTTGTAACATATGGTGGGTTTTTAGGTGTGAATAGAGGGTTGGGGTTTGGTGTTTCAGACAGTCTGAAAAGGGGCTTATTGTCTGGTATTGTTGGTGCTTTGGGATGAAAAGAGTTGCCTGGGAGTTTGTAAATCAAAGGAAAACCTGGAAGTTGCAGTGAGTGTCTCCAGCATCATCCCTTCGCTTGCAGGGATCAGCACTGAACTGGGATTGACTGATTTTAGGGCAAAAGGCTGAGAAGTTGCCAGTGACAAATTCTCTTCCAGGCATCAAGGAAAATCATAATAATTGAGAGAAGGAAGCTGTCCTGATCCAGCCTCTCTTCACGTGTGTCAGGGCAGGCATCTCATCTGGACTTACTCTTGAAAAGCTCGGTCAGGGATTTAACTTTTTTCCATTTGGCACAAAGTCAGCTGAGATGTTGCCGAGAAAAATGATGAAGAAATGTCTTTTCTTACACACTTTCCTTCTTACAGGATTTTGCTTGTGTAATGCTATCCAAAGCAAAAGGTCGGGCAGAGGAACAGAAATTCTATGCTAGAAATCAATTTGAGTTAAAAAATCCTATAGATGAATTATGGGCTTATTGAATAAGTAAAAGTAAATGGGGTTTTTCCTCTGATCCGTTTTGGGTTTTGCCTGTTACCAATTTAAACTGCCCTGGTTTCAATTATTTAAAGACTTCCCTTCATAAAGTTAGACCAGGATTTTCCTGAAAATCCAGTAGTACGACTTGTAAATGTCAGGTCTCATATATCGTATGTTTGGTGACATATTAATACATGCTCAGTTGAACTGCACATATTAGTTATAGTTCTTACTGATTTCCCTTAGTGTAACTAATGTAGTATTTTCAAAGTGGAAATTTTCATTTTTAAAAGCGTGGATTAGACCTTTCCCAGAAAGAAATGCGAGTGATTTCTCTGTTTAAAGTTTCAAAAAGTAGTGAGATGTACTATGTCAATATGTTCTGCTCTTACTCGGTTTATATCAGCATTAGATGTTTGGAGCAGATAAGAGTTCATAAATCAGGCTTCAGAAGGTTTACTGACATCTTTTAAGAGGTGCTTCATGCAATTACAGATGTTACCTGAGGTTGCATCAGCTGCCAGTACTGAAACTAATTTTTTTTCCTTTATTAATACTGCAGCTGGGATTTTGGATTCCTTGAGGCAATGATTGTCTTTCAATATTTAAAACAATTACTGGTGTTAGTAACCTATGCTAGTGCTTTATTTGTTGATTATTAAGTGCCTGTTCTAAACATCTTTGCCAGACAGAGAGTAATGACTGACCTTTGTGAGTGTCATTTTTATACTTTTTTTTCCTAAAATATTGCTGCCTTTTGGCACACGCTGCATTTTAGATTTAGATCAAACAAATTATTGTTTTTCAGTGCAGTTCTGGTAGAACAAGTGCATAATGTTAGTTACACAAAGTGTGGTGTGCCTGTGAGCTGTGTCAAGGGACACCCCTTCAGACAAGGCTACGCACAGATTAAAATCATACTCAGGCATGAAAACACTGTAAAATCTGGTTTAATAATCAGCTCACAAACTGAATTTCCCAGATCCTTGTGCAAGCTGTAATTTTAGAGCGATTTGGTATTTCATTATAGCTCCCTTTAAACTTTAAATACTTACACATTTTTATAGCAGTTAACTTTAGGTGATCTTGCTACTAAAATTTAGAGAGTATGAGCAGAGGGTTTAGCTCTTTCTAAAGGTAACAAAGCCCAGTACTATGGAGATTCTTGATGAAATACTGGAAATCAGTGAGCAGATACAGTTAGGCAGATATTTGGTTTATCATATGCCTTGGCATTGCCCTGTTGGAAGAAGCAGTGAATCGAGTCTAATGGTTGAGGTAAAGTGAAGGGTGAATAATACTCTCGCTTTTGTCCATAGTACAGGGTATTAAAAATGTATTTGTGAGGGATTTTAGTTGCTTTCTATCCTGACTTCTCTCCTCAACTGACATTATTATTCCTACTTTTCCCCCAAATAGTGATGTTCTCCCACCCACATTAGGTATTTAGGTGAAATTATTAGCTTGTTCTTTAAAAGGCCTGGAAATATATACTTCAGCTTCTCATTCTAAGGTGAATATTTGAAGAGTCTTTCTTGCTCCAAATCTTTGTAGTACAGAACCATTTGGCACTGAAATGTCACAAAAAACCCCATTTTTCAGTAGTATTGTTCTCAGCCTTGGAAAGCCATTCAGGGAAAATATTGAAAATACTGACTTTTTTTTGTTGTAATTGAATTCGTATTTGCTCCTTTCTTTACTAATGAGGGTTGTGTCCTGCTAGGAGTAATTTCTGGAGTACAGCTTGTCTGACTTTGTGACTTTTGGTAACTGTAATACCCACAAGAATAACACTTCTAAAGTGTAGTAAGTAACACTATCCTGCATTGAGTATTGAAATGTTTTTAAGTGTCCTTGATAGTGGATAAAGACTCAAATATTGATGGAATTAGTTCACCTTCCTGAGGAATAAGAAGAGTCAAACATGAGAGCAACTTATGCCCCTTCTGGCAGGGGTACTGTGGCTGTGAGTGTGCTAAGTCAGAACTGCCAGCAGACAAAAAGATGCTAAAAATCTCCTTGTAAGATAAAAAATCAGTGGCACCTGTATGGTCTCAGAAAGGGTTCCAGGAAATGGCAGAATTCCTGCTTGCCTCAGTAAAGAATGAGTGACAAATCTCGTGCCTCCCTGAGTGTGAGCGTGGCTTCCTTTCTGTGTCATGTCAGATGGTGTTCCTATAACGTGAGCCCCTTATCCATTTCCTTCATCTCCTGTGCTGGCAGCTTTTCCAGATAAGTAGGGTCTGCTTTGGAGCTCACAGTCACATATTTAGAAAACAGGATTAAAGTGTGTTAGTCTTACCACGGTAACAATAAATAATGGGTAAAATAACAATTTCAACATACCTAAGTGACCCAAGTTGAAATGTGTTTCTGCAAATCTTTCCTGTGCTGCATCCTCTGCAGGCACTCTTAAGGGAAAATTGAGTAATGAATGAAGGCTACTTTGGATAAAGCCATGTGAGGCTACAATGGTGGTAGCCATTCTGAAAGCTGAAATCCTGGCTAGTGCACTAAAATCAGCAATAAGAATCTTAAATCCTTAAACATTTCTGTTTATACACCCACAGATTTCTATTCCCAGTAAAGGCTGTTGTAGAGATGTCAAGGAGATATTCTCTCTTAATTTGCTTTAAATGGGGAAAGATTATCATCTACTTATTAAAAATAATTGAGCTAAAGAGCATGGATAAGATTTTGCTTGCTACAGAGAAAGTGTTTTCTTACAAATGCAGTCCTCTGATTTTTTTTCACCTTTCTGCTAAATACAGCATTAATTGGGTCTGCAGGGTTGCTTGCTGTTTAGCTTCATATGCTGATCTGATTCTCAGAGCTGTTAATCTCAAATGTGGTCACATTTACTCATGGTTGAGTTGGGATGCTGTGATGAAGTTTCTTATAAACAAGCAGCACTTTTTGACCTTAAACCATATCATTTTCCCTAGTTTGTGTAGCTTAATGTTAATTGTTTCCTGCTGTGGTGCAGCAATTTCTAAGGGTGGGAAGTAGAAACTCTTCATTCCAAAGACCAGCGTTAGATTCTTATCAATGCCATGGATTCAAGTAAGCCTCTTAAATTCTGTGCCTGTTGCCCAGTCAGTGAAGTGCAGGAATTTGTCACCTCTGTTTGTGATCAGTGTTGCTCCTTACCTGTCTGCAGTGTGGAAATCTGTTGTGAGATGAAAAACTTGCAGTCCTGCAGAATCTTCCACTTGATAACGCTGCTGTGAACTTTTGACATACTAGAAAGCAGACAAGAACTTTTTCTTTTTAGAGCCTTGTGCACTGGAGAGATGCTTTTTCATTTCAGTTTCGAATTTGAAGTGATCTGATCAAAGCTGGTAGTGCCTGCAGTAAAATAAAACCTTTTTTACATCAACCACGTTCAAGTTATTTATTCCCTTTGTGCCTGTGGTGCAAAACTGACTGTGAAACTGTCATTGGGAACTGCTGAAAACTAGATTAAAAGCAACCTGCAGTATTTTTGGAAATGTCACTATGGTTGCAGACATCTTAACGTAAAATATGGTGAAACTGAGAGACTTGTTTAATAAGCCAGAAAAATGAACTGACCTGTAGATAGACTATTTTCCTTAAAACGTTTTCTGTAGGAGAACTTGATTCTCACACTTCAGTTGACAGTATTTCAGCTGCGTCTTTTAAGGCAGTACTGAATGGAAATGAGATGTTTGGATCACTGAAATTTCTGGCATTTTTGAACTTCCTGCTATTTTCGAATTCTTCTCTAAGTATCTGTCCCTTTCATATTAACCTTGGCTGACGTAAAGGACTGGGTGGCACCAAAGCGAGGATTGCAAAGTGCTAGGGGTGGGTTGGGATGTGGGAGTCTGTTGTACTCTGCATGCATATGGTCTCAGACTGTTGTACATTCTGGATCCCCCAGCTCCTGACCCATTTATCCCTCCCAGGGAAATGCAGAATAGTTCTCAGGCAGTGTTCTGACTCCTGGCAGCTGCAGCTACACTTTGTACTCGCTGTTTGCTTGCTCCAGAATGACAGGGGTGCCTCAAGTTCTCGCTCTTCTTCGTTTTCCTTTCCCCCTCTGCTGGGCACCTGTGAGACTGCACTGTTTATAATACACTCATTTTAGAGTTGGTATCTCTTCTTGTTTCCATCAGTTTCTCCCTGTCTTGGAAATCGTTAATTTTAATAGTGGACCTTGTGTTCAAAGCAGTAACTCTGCAGAGATCATCCAGGCTCCAGGGAGGGATTTTTTTTCTGTAGTTGTTCCCATCTAGTGGAGAGCTTATTTTTTCACAACTTCTCATATTTGTACAGTAAAAAAGGTTTTACTTGTTAGAAGGCTGCCCAGACTCAACACTGAAATTCAGGCTCTAGAAAGTGATTTCTAAGAACAGGGGCATCTCTGCCTAAAGAGGATGGGAATATTTTGCAGTCTGGAAATGCTGCAGCAGTGTGTTCAGACACAAATAAAATACCACTTGAAACGGGCTGACTTCTTTCCCCAAATGATTAATCTTTAGCTTGTTCCACTGTCAGTTCCAGACTGTCATTTCTGAGAGGTCATTTTTTATGCATTGAAAGGGCAAATGTGCCTGTACAGTACTATTGAGCTGCTCTTTTGACTTTATGACCAAGCTGTCAATTAGTATCATACTGTCTGATCTCCACAAGCTGCCTTGTTTTGGTCCAGAGCAGAGAAACACACTGTAAACACATATTTTTCAAAGTGTGTTATTTTTGCCTTTCTTAGAAGGACTAAGTAACTTGAAGACCCAGAGAAACCTTTTAAGAAGTCATTAAGACTGAATATCCTGCATTTCTGTGCCAGCTCTTTCATTATGGATGAGAAAATCCTTGCACTAAAAATATGGATTCCTCAAACTGAGATGCACTTCTGGATTTTTGATTCTTCTGAAGCCAAACCCACTTTTGTTTTCCCAGCTTTTCAGGACATAGAGGTTAATGTCAGAAGAAATTGAACACACTCATCTCCTCTGTGCTGGCTCCGTGTTGGACAGAGTGGTGAAAATGTCTCTGGCAGGCAGAGCTGAACCAAATTTTCCTATTCTTTCATCCCTGGTGTCTGTCTTAGTGAGTTTGGGAAGTGCAGCAAAACATCATTTCATCTTGTCAAGGTTTTCTAACAGGTGACTAAAGGTGACTAAAACTGTGTGAGGATTATACCAGTTCAAGATAAATATATTGGAAAAACCTAGAAAACCTGTGTCTGAAACAGTTTTCAGATCTTTATTTAATCTTGAGCAAAAATGAATGCATATGCTTTATTCATGAGTTTTAGTGACTCAGTGCATTGCATAGTCTGTATAATATTTTGTACTTTTTAATTTTTGGATGTGAAGTACAGGGTTTGGTTTTAGCAATTTCTAAGAAGATCAAATCATGGCAAATTAGATTTTTGGCTTCACAGAAAACTAAATACAAGTATTTTATATTATCTCAAAAAAGAAAAAGGTGAATTGTAAAATCTACAATTAAGAGACCATCATTTTTATACTTACAATTCAGCCAATTTATCACTTAATTCTAAAAATCTCTGTTCTTTATTGCTTCTGGGTATTTGGCATTTTGAGTAACTTGCTTGTTGCTCAGGAGTCTTTGGAAAATTACTGTATGGATGAAAAAATTCCTGTGTGGATGAAGAGCCTCATGCGTGATAAACTGCTGTGACAAAGATTTAACTTCCATTTACATGCTTCATTACTTCTGAGATTTTAATGAAAGACATGAAGTGCAGTGGTAATTCCAGTGTTGGCATGTAATGTCAGTGGGCAGTGAGGAACAGAGGAGCAGGTAGTGCTTGAAAGAGAACACTGTTCAAGCCATGACGACCTACAGCAGTGTCACTGTGAGCATACATTGTAATCTGAACTCAAGTTTAATTTTGGAGGTTGTTTGAAGAAAGGTGGTGAGGTTCAGGGTGCTGTCAGTGGTTCTGCAGGGCAGGCAGTGCCACGCTGCCTGGGGTCTCTGGGAGTCAGCGTGCAGGGAAGGATTGCTGAGGCAGGGACACTGTGAGTGTTGGCTGAAATCACATGGATTTCATGGTTATTACACAGTCATTATTTTATTCACGGTCTAGATAAGGTGCACGCTCACTGAACAGTTCTCTGTGCTTGATCAGAGGCCTGTGGAAAAGTCAGAAACTTCTGTGCTAGTGAGAAATTGGAACACAACTGTTTTTTGTTCTTACTGTTCCTAAAACTTGCCTGGAGCACCCCCAGCCTTTCCCACTGCAGTTCTCACTTGGCTTCATACAGCGCAAGGCCCACAGTGACGGCAGAGATTTGAGTCATCTGGAGCTTTCAGATTTCTCACTGGGAGGTTAAACAGTAGCAAAGGAATTAGACTGAAATGGTAACTAGCTACTAAGTTATTCAGGACTTCAGGAAGATAATACTGCATAGATTCTGATGTTTGAAAGGATTCAGGCTTGTTGCTTGCTCTTCTTGCAGTTAAAGACCAGACCATTTTTGGATAAAGGCATAGATTCTTCAGTCTCAGTGCCATAGGAGTTGCTCATGGTAACTCACCTAACCTGGCAGCCTTAGCAGTGGAGGAATTTTGTTTCTGGAGGTGTTGGGAGAGCATTTCCAGGCATCTGAGACTCAAGTTCTCGGTGACTTGGTTTTGCTGCGGCTGAACCAATGGGTTACATTGTAGAAGATGACCGCTGATCTTACTCGTTTTTTTTCTTCAGCCTTATCACTGTTATATGTTGTCACGGATTTTAACACCAAATAAAAATAAAGGCTTCACTAGTAAGGACATCATCACAATTTTTTTTAATCCAGTCTTAACCCTGATAAAAGCTGTTGCGTGCAGTTTGGGCCATAGTTACAGCATTGCTGCTGTAGAAATGTCCTTTGTATTTCTGGGCAACAGAAGTGGGTATGTGAAACTTGTTCAGGCCAGGCTGAGATCCTTGTTCAGAGCAGGAAGGAAAGCTTTAATGGATGTTAAAGGAACAAACTGTGGTGAATTGTTGCAGTGGGGGAGATTGAAGCAGTGATGGAAGGGTGTGAAGGACGGGAGTTGGAAGGGGGAAGCGCTTTGAGGCTGTGGGGTTGGTCTCCTACTGGCTTGTCATTTACTCTGCTCAAAGGCATTGATGATGGCAGCTGTTTTGTCATCATGATTCAAAACTATTTCCTTACTGATAGTCCTGACCTTCCAGTCATGTGCTTATTTTTCTTCCCTGTTTTCCAGCTGCAGAATGGGGAAGTACAAGATTTATTGGTGCTGTGGTCTTGTTTAGGTGCTGTCTTGGGCAAGGTGATTTGCTGGTTTAGGGAAACTTGCACATTTGTTGGTGATTGAGTGGCAGACAGCCTTTTCTCAAGTTCAGACAGCTTTCTAGAGAACAAGCATGTGACTGCTTCACTAAAAAATAACATATAAATAGTCACATTGTCCAAGATGGGGTTTATAACTAAATAGAACTAAACTGATGCTATTTAAAATGTGATATTTTTAACGGGGGAAGTGTTAAGCCATGAATTCTGTTAAATGAAAGTAACATACGATTGGAACAGAACACACTCCCCTTTCCCTGGCAGTGCCATTTCACCCCAGCACACCAATCCTACCCTGGTACCTTCTCATTCAGTGCTACCCTGGCATTTAGTCAGGCTCTTAAAATAACAGCAGGGCTGCTGCTGGTTTTGATAACTGACTTCTGACTCCTCCTGACAGTGCGAGGATCAAAACCAGGCAAAAACGTCCAACTTCAAGAGAATGAAATTAGAGGACTGTGCTTGAAATCCAGAGAAATCTTCCTGAGTCAGCCTATTCTACTAGAACTTGAAGCTCCACTGAAAATCTGTGGTGAGTACTGGGATTTTTGGTTTGATCTTCAGGGAGGTATCAGGTAAATGCAGAGTGTAAGCAGAGAACAAGTGCCAGGTGCTACTTTCACATACTAACAGTGAAATTAATAAATAATTGTAGCAAAAGGCAAAATAAAACCCTGCTGGATATGTAGGGCAGAGGAGTGGAGAGGGGGTAATGTGGTAATTGTATCTGGGACCAAAATAATCCAAACCCAAAAAGCAACCGGTCCACTTTCACCAGGCTGGGAGAGATGCACATGAAGTTTTGGAAAGGAGTTATCAAATAAATAATGTTTGGCCCCATTGTGACTGAACAAGGGGAAACAGTGAGGAACCCCAGTATTTAATGTGCTACCACACAAAGCTGAACAATGGTTTGACAGTATTTTAAAATCCTGCAGGAAACACAGATTTTTGTACTGGTTCTTGGAATTACTTTCTAGTTTGGTTTCACTGTATTGCATACAGCAGTGCTCATTTTGCACACATGTGCCTGTCTACTTATGCTAAAAGAATGAAGAATGTCAACATTAAAGCCTTAATAAATCCACTTTTGAAAGCTTCCAGCAAACAGTATTTTATCCTACTCTAAAACAGAGGACTTATTTCAATTTGAAGCAGCTCATTCCATATTTATAATATTGGTAGTCTAAAATCACGATTTAGTGTTCTGCTTGACAGAAACAAGCCCGTGAAAAGCAGAAATACCAGTTTCATTTTTTATGCAGTTTCACTGCTAGAATTTGAATTACTGAGTGTTTCCAGAAAACACAGTTGGTTTCTTGGAATCTTGATTTTGTTCTACACACACAAATATTTTTGTGTAGCTACATGCAACTTCATGCAGTTAACCATTGCGTAGATGTCAACATGGGATAATTTTATATACATTAGCTGTCATTTTAAGTATGTTAAGGGCAGTATCCAACTGCCAGCTTTTTTCTTTCTGAAGAATCTTTGATTTGTTCTTTCTTTAGAATCAATCAAAGAATGTAGTGAAAGGTCACTTAAGTGTCATGTCTGAATCTCCTTGCAGGTGACATCCATGGACAATACTATGACTTGCTCAGACTCTTTGAATATGGGGGTTTTCCACCAGAAAGCAACTACCTGTTCCTTGGTGATTATGTTGACAGAGGAAAACAGTCTTTAGAAACAATTTGTCTTCTATTGGCCTACAAAATTAAATACCCAGAGAACTTTTTCCTCCTCCGAGGGAACCACGAATGTGCCAGCATCAATAGAATTTATGGGTTTTATGATGAATGTAAGTAACAGTTGTGTGCCTCTGGCTGGGGACAGCAGTTTTAGATGGTTCCTTCCTAACTTGAAATGCCCTCTGTGCTCTTTAGAGGGGCCCTTGGCCTGCTTTAGAAAGGAGAGTCTGTCCTTCCCCTGGTCCTCTTGGAGTCTGATCCTCACAGTACAAAGCAGCAACCAAGTGGGTAATTTTATTTGTTGGCTGCTGTGTTAGCTAACAATTCTCACTGGTAAAACTCATAAAATGAAGGCATCTAATGAGAGATGGGAGAATTTATTTTGATGTGCATTACAGAGGTTCACCTCTGTTTTATTCATCTGAGGGATTATGATGACTGTGATGGGGGCTGTACGTAGACCTTACCCAAACACAACAAGTAATTTTGCTGTGAAGTAGAAGCCAATGTTCCTGTTTCAAAGGATGTGATTTAATCCAGATAATGTAGAGATGCTACTGTTGAATTAATTGTGCACTGAAGCATGTTGGAACTTGTGTGGTGGGACACACAGCTTGCAGATGACAAGATGTGCACTCCATGTCTTGTTCTTCTCCAGTGAGGAAACAAAGATGTGTGGTATTTCAGAGTTTTCTCCTCAGAGATTAATCACAGGCTTAGTCATATATCACAAATATGTTCAGGGTTCATATCTCAGATAGTCCCTTTGAAATTCATAAAACTGTGGTGGTTTCATTTTTCAGTCCTGTTTTGTTTTTCAGTCCTGTTTATTTGCCGAAGGTGAGTTTATGTGGTAAAGCAGAATTTTAAAGAAAATCTGCTTTTCAAGAATTGCTGTCTTCCTCTAAAAGAAATGGCAAATGGCAAGATTTTCTGAAATAGATTGAATTCTCCAAGGGATAATTTTCCAAAGCAAAGTCAGGACTGGAGATCTGGCTGCCAACAGTGGAATGTTGTTCTGTTGGACAGACTTACGGTGTCCTCGAAGCTGTGACACACTGAGAGATCTTTGCCACTGTCTTCAAACAATTAAATAAGTCAGTGGGTATCAGAAAAGATCAGTTATGTATAGGCTGTAATGCTAACTTTTTGCAAGTCTCAGTAAACTAAAGGCATCTGTGTTTGTTGGTTGTCTTGTGTTAGAAAAGCACATTTGACTGGGTTTTTCTCCCCAATCTCTTCTAGGTAAGAGAAGATACAATATTAAGCTGTGGAAAACCTTCACAGACTGTTTTAACTGTTTACCAATTGCAGCTATTGTGGATGAGAAAATATTCTGCTGTCACGGGGGTGAGTAGCAGTTCCTTGGATGATGTTTGAGGAACTGGAATACTCAGTCAGGGCAGTTTCATGTTTACATTGCTGAAGCTTCAAAACTTAGGGATTTTGCTCTGCCTTGGCTCATGTATGAGGAAGGGTTGGGCTCAATGAGTGTCAGTTTTGTGAATCATGGAGCTGGTTCAGACATGATGATCTGCTCTTCCTTTTCCACCTAAATGCACCTTCAATAGCCTCTCCTTTGGAGTAGAGAGTCCTTGTAGGGGTTTTTTTAGACTTAAATGATCAGCAGTTTGATGTCTGTCCTGAGAGCATCTGTTTTCACAGAACCAGAGTGGTTTGGGTTGGAAGGCACCCTTGAGGGTCAGTCAGTAGAATTGCCCCACTATGGGCAGGGATGCCTGTCACTAGGTGAGGTTGCTCCAAGCCTTGTATGACCTGACAGGTTTAATTTGTAGAAATTGATTTATGCCACATGATGCAGCTTTTTCAGGTCATAAAATACAGATTGCACCTTAAATGTTTTATCACTTGCGAGGCATTACAGTTGCCCAGGGACTCACATCAATGGAAAATGGTCTGAGATTGGATTGATATTTTATTTCATCTTACTGGGCCTGATCATTACAGTGAACATTCCCTGTGATTTCTGGTGTTGATGCCTCTTTTATTTAACAGCTCTCTTATCAGGCACTTGCAAAATATTAGTGAAATTATTGTAATCCTGTAAAATGTGGAAATGGCCTTGCTTTATCTTGCTTCCAATAAATCTCCTAGAAAATTACTTCTGTTACAAACACTTTAGAACAAATGCTGGATTTCAAAACATCAGTGAATGTCACCATTGAGCTACGCAAAATGGCAGCGGTGAATCACTTTGAATACAAGTTATTTTTGTCCTGGATGAATGTCAGTGTTGCAGAGCAAAGCTGGACTAAGCTGGGGCCTGCCTGTGTCTTCCCTGTGAACAGGTTTGTCACCAGACCTGCAGTCAATGGAGCAGATCAGACGAATCATGCGCCCCACGGATGTACCGGACCAAGGTCTCCTGTGTGATCTCCTGTGGTCTGACCCTGACAAGGATGTCTTGGGCTGGGGTGAAAATGACAGAGGAGTGTCCTTCACATTTGGTGCTGAAGTGGTTGCTAAGTTTCTCCATAAACATGATTTGGATCTCATATGTAGAGCTCATCAGGTATTTTCATTTTGTACATTAAACCATTGAATAAGTTAGGTTTGGGGGACCTGAGGTGGTCACCTGGTCCAGTCCAGGCCAGGATAGACCTGTGTCAGCCCAAGGTGCTGAGGGTCTTATCCAGCCAAGTTGTAAATATCTGTGAGGTTTTCTGAATGTGTCCCAGTGTTTAACAGCCCTTACAATGAACATTTTCATATAAACTCTGACTCTCTTGGACAAGGGTTTTCTCAATGCTGATGGACTCTCTTGCTGAGCTGGTTCTTGTCATGCTCCTGTTTTGGTGTAAAAGTTTGAAACTCATGCTCCTTAAACATAGCCAGGTTTTCAGCTGCTGCCTCTAGAAAAGTTGCTTTGCACTTTGACAGGAGGAAGCTGCCCAGACTGACACTTCTGCTTTTGTCTCTAAAGGTTGTTGAAGATGGATATGAGTTTTTTGCAAAAAGACAATTGGTAACACTCTTTTCTGCCCCAAATTACTGTGGAGAATTTGATAACGCGGGTGCCATGATGAGTGTGGATGAAACACTAATGTGCTCTTTCCAGGTACAGTATCTGAAGATTTTCCCTCCTATTTAGTGAGGTCACACATTAAATTCGTGCCATTTTGAATCAGTGCTTTACTCTTAAACAACAGTAACACTTGTTTCAGATAGGTCTTTACAGCTGTCACATGTAGACAGGACAGTGTTTGCACTCACATCTTCAAAAACATGCTAAGCCTGTGTTGGTGTGAGTTGGGAAACTGTTTTGCCCTGGAATTAAATCACCCAGGCAAAGCTGTTGGCTGTCAGCTGCTCCCTCTGCTGTGGGCTCTGGAGCAGCTGATCCCAAGCCCCGGCCTAGCTCAGAACAGGAAACACATTGATTTCCTGGCACATTCAGACTGTCCAGAAGAACCATGTAGTGCCTTTACCTCAGTGCATTATTGTTTGACTGGAAGACAGCTAAAACTTCTTGCTAAAGGACCCCTCTGTCTTTTCAGATTTTGAAACCTGCAGAGAAGAAGAAGCCCAATTCCAGCAGACCTGTAACACCTCCCAGGGGTATGATCACAAAACAAGCCAAGAAATAGTCACTTTGGCACTGCCTTCTTGGGACTTGTATCATAGTCTATAACCTCCATTTTTAAATCTGTCATGTGTGCTGTTCAGCTTGCTCAAAATAGATAATGTGTTTGTGGTTTTCCTTTCCATTTGATGAATGGCATTTGCTGGTTGTAACAGCGAATGAAAGACTTTCCTCCCTCCCAGGAAAAGTTTGAAAGTCCCCCTGTGTCGGTGTTCCAGCTGCACACTCCACAGCATCTCCCTGCCAGCCGGGTAACCGCGGGGCTGGCAGGACCTGTACCATGAGTAGTGTAAATCTCGTTCTTTAGGATCTAAAGAGGGCACTCGTGTGCTGTGAGAGTAGAGATTGTTCCTGTCAGCAATTACATACTGTTTATACAAACCACTGTGAACTTTTTTTACGTTCAATTTTGTTTTAAAGGGATTGCTTTTCTTTTAATGTCTTGTCATGTACACGTTAGTTTTATTGCTGTCGACATTAGGAATAACCTTCAACCTTGCCAGCACCACTGGTAGGATGTATATTTAATTCAGACACTCGTCCCTCTCCGTATACTTCAAATGACAATTAAAGCCATTATTTTAAGTGTTTGTGTCTCTTTCCTGAAGCCAAAGTTCGCTTAGAAACCCGTTTGTACACAACCCACCTGCCGAGTTGGCTGGGCTTCCCATCCAGGCCTTCCTCCTGGAGACAAAAGGAAGTCCTGGCTGGAAATAGCAAACAGAAATGCTTGTCCATGCTCAAAGTGAACACGTTTTTGTACAGTTTCCATGTGTTCAGTCGAGCAGATCCCAGTGCTGAGACAGCAGTCCCGGGGCAGTGACATAAATGGCTCTGGGAGTGACGGAGTGACGGAAATTGCTCTGGTTCTGCTGCAAGGG
Organism: Picathartes gymnocephalus; assembly: GCA_013390045.1. Taxonomy (NCBI): domain Eukaryota; kingdom Metazoa; phylum Chordata; class Aves; order Passeriformes; family Picathartidae; genus Picathartes; species Picathartes gymnocephalus. The sequence continues at coordinate 152,210 of WEKY01008187.1, forward strand.
GTTTGTGCATTTCAGCATAAAGACTTTGTTCTACAAAGAAACCTAGAAACTCTCTTGATAAGCCAACCAGAGGTGTTGATCTTAATCACTGGTTTATATAAATCTCTCACAGAATCTTGTTTTTTAAAAACTGTTGATCTTTTTTGAACAGATGACAGTGTACAATACCATGTAGTGAAAATCACTTATTAAATGAAGAAATTGTTAAATCTTCTCAGTGTCAGTTTATCACAACATATACACTACTGCTCTCCAAGGGCCTGACGTAGAGAAATAAATTGTTCTGGAAACCCACAGATTCTTGGTTTGGATTTGTCTGAGCTGCAGAGGTGATTTTAAACAGCAGTGTTGGGTTTAGCTGTGGGTCTGGAGCCTCAGGCAGAGGCCCCTCCCACCAAGGGGTGCAGCTCCTACAGCACTGCACGTGGGGCTACTGGTCCTGTGCTGGTGTTTGCCACAGCCCTGCTCGGGGCATGGGAGGACAAGCTCAGCTCAGCTCCTGTTCATTGTTCTGTGCACCGAGGGGCTGGCTGTGAGTGCAGGTGCTGCTCTGAGAGGGCTGGAGCTGAGACCAGACCCATTTCCTCTGTTTTTTAATTAGAGAACTAAATTTCTGGTGAAATGGGGAACTTGAGTCCGTTTTATCACTGCTGGCTGTTGAGGCAGGGGGCTCAGTGGGGATGGGTGAGCTGTGCACCAGCTCTGGGCACTCAACTCTCAGCCTCCATAGGAGCATCCTGGGCTCCTTCACTGCTGTGTGGAAAATGCTGTGGAGTGCTCAGCACTCAGAGGAGGTGGCCACTTCCTACCCTGTGCCAGCTCTAGGACAGCTGCAGTGCTGTTGCATCCACTTAGGAACAAGTTTGTCACTGGAATGCCCACCTCTGTTCTGGTGTCCCACTGAATTCCCCTCTACTTCTGCAGGAAGTGGGACTTGCTTGCCACAAAGGCATTTTCTGGGCAGTACCCAGTTATTGATTTTATTTTTTCAATGTATTTCTCTGAATCGGAGCCATTTTTGTACTCTGAAGACATTTTTCCCTTCCCTCTACAGCTGATTAATCAAAAACTTCTTACTACCTATTACTACTACTTAGCTGAGCTCGCTAGATCAGATGTCACAGATTACCTGGTGAGGCTCTCTCACAAACTTACTTTCACCCTTTGAATCACATTTGTGGTTTCTTTTAATTTTTCTCCCTCCTTGTCCAACACCCTGCACATCTGTTATTGCTGTTGCGTGTGACAGCACACGTGGAACCAGTTGGGATGTGCCTGCTCTGGAGGGGACACAGTCACCCCTCCTCATCAGCTGCCTCTGGCCCTGCCTCACCTTTGTCTGCTGTGCCTTGTGTTTTTCTCTCCCCAAATGCAGTTTTGGTGACACAGGTGCCTGTTCTGGGCTGTGTTCTCTGCCTGGCTGCATTCCCCGAGGCTGGGTCATTCCTCAGGCTCTCTGGGGTGGAGGTGGATGGGTCCTGTCCCACCATAGGGAAGGGAAGGGAAGGAGCTGCTGGTCCTGCTGTGGGTTGTGATCAAAAGCTTGGGCACATTTTATGGCCGTTTGTTAGGGTTGGGTTGTTTTGATGAGTGGAGGAAGAGAGGAGGAGTAGATGCTGATTGCCAGTTGTTTTTCCATAATGATACTTGTAGGAATATCTAGCTGACACATGGAATGGCTGAAGCAGCTGTGAGCCTCCCGAGGCCTGTGTCCCCACAGCCCAACACCAATTCCTGCTGGCCCAGAGCTCTGTGGCTGCTGCAAAGGATGGATTGGGATGGGGAGGGGCACTGGGCTGTGCTGGAGGTCTCCACAACAGGTAGCAAGAAATTGTGGTAATTCCAAATTCTCTTCAATCCCTGTTGTGTGCTGTGGAAAGAGTGGTGAGATCTGGGGCACTCTTGGGTGTCCCCCGAGGCACTGGGGTGTTTCTCTGGTTTCTCCAAGGTGAAGCCTGTTCTTACCATCCAGCTGTGGAAAGGCTGGTTTTCCACAGTCATTTTTGCCTGTTCCTGGTTTGCTTTGGATGTGTCAGGGCTGTTGTTGTGTTCAACTCTGAGTTAAAAGTCAGGCTGACTTCAACAACAACACATCCATTTTCCTTGGAAGATGAGGACCAAGCCCTCAGCAGAGCTCAGGGCACACGGGGATTCTGTGCACACACATTCCTCCTGGTGAGGGTTCTCTCCTTAAACCCCACCATCCTCACCCAAAACAGGCTGGATCTGCCGAGTTCTCAGGTGCAGATCTTCCCCCATTACCTGATTGCTGTTTACTGGACTCAGCTGAAACCAAAATGCCCAAATTAACTGGAACCCCCCCCGGCTAAACCTCTCTGCTGTGGGTTCAGGGCTGTGCCTTTACTGTCTCACTCCAGAGTTCTGTAAGTGGCTGTTCTGGGGTGATGGTTGAGGGATGGGGGATTTGGAGCTCCAGGAGGGTGTCACCTGTGCTCATTCCCCATCGCCCTGGGAAGGACAGGGATGTGTGCTTTGGAATGAGGTGCTAGAAAATATTTAGGCTGCAGGAAAAGCTTTAAGCACTCTCAAGGAGGAAATCCTTTCAAAGAAAGAAACATCTTTGGGCTTTAGGAGTGCAAAACTGGAGAAGTGTTTATTCCTTGGAGAAAATTGGAAATACTTCAAGTTTGCTCCAGCAGAGGTGCCACAGAGATGGGTCCCAGGTGCTTTCTACACTGAGTTTTTCTCAGGATTTCCCAAACCAGCTTGTGTTTGAGAGATGAAGGGGAACACTAAACGTGAAGAGGCCTTTGACAAAAAACAAGCCTATAAATGGAGGCAGGTTAATCCAAGTCTGATTCCTGAATTTTACAGCCCACATTGATCCCTGGACCTCACCAGCTTCATGGGATTAATTGTGTCCGTGCTCGGCAGCCCTCTCTGGGCTCGGCAGTCACAATTTAAGTTCACGACTCTCCTGGATCTTTCCTCGTTGTTTCGGGTGATGGGAAAAAAGTTTAAAAACAATGAAAAAGAAGTTTAAACGCCATCCGGCGTGTGCTGTTCCGGCAACTCGCACGGAGAGGCGAACCGCGGGCAGCCCGGGGAAAAAAGGCTGCGGAAATGGGAAATGTGGGAACGGGGCCGTCGAGGGTGGAAGGGGGCTTGGCTTGGGGACTCGCTGAAGTTTCTGGGGGCGCGGTGGGGCGGAGGCGGCGGGGCTGGGCCGGGG
>WEKY01008187.1:155498-179275 GCA_013390045.1 Picathartes gymnocephalus
GCGGCCGGGGCGCTCCGGGGGCTCGGCCGGTGGGTGCGGGCCGGGGTGTGGGGGTTACAGCGGGACCCTCCCTGGGCTGCAACGTCCTTCCCCTGGGGGTCCTGCCGCGGCCCGGGGCTCCGTCCCGCTCTGGGCGTCTCTGTGGTCGCTCCGGTCGATGTTGGGGACGGCGGAGGTTGGGGAGCCCCGGGGTCCTGGATGCCCCATCCGCCGGCGGCTCCAGGCCCCACGGCAGCCCCGGGGCCATCCCGCACGGGGCCATCCCGCACGGGGCCGGGGGCTCGATGCCCGGGGCCGCTCCCCGCGGGTTCCGCTCGGCGCCCGGTGGCGGAGAACGAAGGTGCTGCCCCTGTGACGGCACCGTGGGACCGGCTCCATCCTCCCGGCAGGTGATGAAGTGGCCGGAGCTGGGAGCGGAGCCCACCGCGGCCCCGGGGAACCGAGGGGAGGGCAAGCAGCCCGGGGGCACGGGCGGACCTGAGGTGGCACTGGCGAGCCAAGGGAGGCTTGGGCTGAGCTGCCCGGGCGGCTCTGGGCAAGGACGGGTGCCCGCACAGCGGGATGGGGACGTGCTGGCGGCAGGAGCGGATCTCGGAGGGTTTGTGGGCCAGACGGCCTCGCCGGGCTGCCCAAAGAGGAAGGGAGGCTGGCAGGGTTGCGATAAGAACACGAGAGCCTCTCCTGCAGTCCCGCAGCCCATCCGGAGGCCCCCGGGTCTTGGTCTTCCAGCGGCGTTTCACCCATATGGTTTTCATTGCTGGAGTGTGGCGTTAATCAGGAGTTTGGTCTGATGGTCCCGCCCCGTGCTGGGTGCCTGCAGGGATGGGCTGAAGCCGGGATGCCCGAGGGTGAGGTCAGCTCTGGACTGGAGGAGATGGGGAGGACAGTGTCACCCACCTGCTGGCTTGGAATGTGGGCATCACTTGCTTAATTTGCCTGCAAAGGCTGAAATAACAGGGTGTCACGGGTGTTAATGGAGGGAAATTATGGCTGTTCCTCATGTTGGCAATGTGGCCAGAGGGTGAGGATGCTGGGGTCAGCTTGACCAACAGCTTCCATGGATCCGTGTTAGAAACACAAGGGCAGCTGCCCCCACCTCCATCACGAGGTGTCAGGTAAGGGCTGGAGCCTTTTGCTCCTGTAATCAATGCTTTGTTTGGAGAAGTTTGGAAATACCTTGTCAGGAAGTTCCTCATTGTAGAGCAGCACGGCAGGGTGCAAACAGAACTGGGGAAGGCAGCAGGGGCTCCGCGTGGTGCTGGGGGAGGTGATGCAAAACCAGTGGTATCACCATGAAGCAACTTCCCGTCAGCAGGGCCCAGCCAGCTGTGTCAGAATGTCACGCTCTTGTCACCCTCGCCGGGTGAAACAAAGAGGATTTGGCATCCTTGGTCAGCCCCAAACAGGGAGGTGACACTCTGCTTTTGTCCCTCAGACAAAAGGTGGTGCAGGGTGATGCCAGCTTGATCCAGAGCCATGTCCAGGTACCTGAAGCACTTCACGGTGGTGGGCGATGACCCCGTGCAGTGGAACAACGATTATCGGAAATGGGAGGACGAGGAGGAGGCTGCGGAGAAGCAGCCAGACTCGGAGATCAAGCTGGAGCCCCCCAGGAGACACATCTCCTTCCAGTACATGATGAAAAAGCTCTTCAGCTCCCACAGGTTTCAGGTGAGGCAGAACAAACCCAGGCCAAGGGCACCTGTGACAGCAGAGCCGCTGTGGGACGGAGCTCAGGGAGCAGCACTGAGCTCGTGAGCCCCCACGGTGCTGCAAGAGCAGCTGCTGCCTCTGAGCTGAGCTGTCCTGTCAGAATGGAGCCACTCTGCTGCAGGTGCAGAGCTTTCTTGAGAGGAGACAAGCCCCAGTGCACAATCACCAGGGCTCTGGCACATGCTGTCCTCCAGCTTCCTGAGCCCCCCACACCAAGCAGGGTCTGGTGGGGAGCCAGGTGGTTCCCTGTGGAATAACCCACGACTTGGGGCAGCAGGAGTGGGAGTCTTGTGTGGGAGCAATGGAAAACTCCAAGAAACACAACCAGCCAAATCAGGGCTGTGGCCATTGGGGTGTGTTTGGCTGAAAGGCTACATTGGCTCCTCTTGCTCCTCTGTCTGTGCTAGAAGTGGATTCATGTCAGTTCTTCTCTTCCAACAGATCGGGGTTGTCTGCTTGGTGATCCTGGATGCCTTGCTGGTTCTTGGGGAATTGCTTATGGATTTGAAAATCATCCTTCCAGACAGATACAATATAACCCCAAAGGTAAAATGTGGGGAAATATCAACATGAACAGCAGTTCCCTCCCTTTGGTGGCTCAAAGCCCCCTGAATAGGCTGGGCAAGGCAGGATCTGGACCTCTGGCCTTGCTGAGCTGGTGGTCACAGGAAAGTCCTCAGCCCTTCTCTTTGTAGAGCCAAACCAGCTCAAGCAGCAGAGGCTTTCCAGCCTGCCCTGCCTGTGTGCGCTCTATGGGGCTTCCTGCCTTAAACCTGTGCTCTTTTCCCAGGTTTTCCACTACCTCTCCCTGTCTATTTTAACCATCTTCCTGGTTGAGGTGGGGTTTAAAGTCTTTGTCTACCACTGGGAGTTCTTCCACCACAAGTTTGAGGTGCTGGACGGGATTGTTGTTGTCGTGTCCTTCATCCTCGACATCGTCCTCATCTTCCGGGAGCATGAGTTTGAGGCCGTGGGGCTCCTGATCCTCCTGAGGCTCTGGAGGGTGGCTCGGATCATCAACGGTGGGTGCACGGATTTGCCAAACTTCCCTGAATTATCTGGGTTTTGTTCTCTTCTCAAACCCAACCCCGGGGGTCTTGCTTTCCCAGCGAACTCAGAGTTCCACCCATGTGGTTTTCCAGGCTGGAATGTGGCTTTAATCAGGCTGCAATTTCTTTGGAGCAGCAATAATCTGCTGCTTGTGTTGGGTACATGGCAGCCAGACACATTCCCCTTAAAAGAACCCATAATCTGTTCCTGCACTCTTCTGCTGGAGAGGGATGGCTCATGTTCTGAATTTCCACTGCAGGATCCTTTTGGCAGGGGATCCCCTGTCCTGAATCTGCTGCTACAGCAGAATAGGTTTTAATGCTCTGTTCTGCTGTGACTCCATTGTCCCCTCCAGGGATGCTGCAGGGAACGTCCTGATCTCACTCTAGATCTTCCTTGCTTGAACTCAAAGGGTTTGCCATAATAAGAGAAATAGAAAATGTCCCCGAATCAGACTTTAGTGATTTCACTGTTGTAACTATAAATTGTTGCAAATAGATGTAAATTTGGACACATCTGAAACAAGAGTAGCTGCAAAAATTTTCATCCTTCTTGAGGAAGAAATTTTGGGATTCCAAAAAATATGGCAATGAGATTACCTCAAATTCCTGCATGAAACCTCAGATCAAACTCTGTCCTGTGCCTGTGTGCTCGCTTTTGGTGGGTACTCTGTATTTGACACAGCTGGGATCAGAGGAAGGGATTGCTGGGGCTGTGTCCATGGCCCTCAGCCCCTTTCAGTGGGGAGAAGGTGCCTGGTCGGCAGCTGCAACCAGAGAGAAGAGAGATGTGAGAGCAGCTTGTGGCTTTCCCTAGTTCATAGTGAAAGTCAGAGAGAAACTGGATTTGCGTGCGGCCGTGGGAACCACGGGAGCCCCGCTGTACAGAGAAAACCAGGACTGCAATTCCAAGTAAATCCCCTTATCCTTGAGTGCTCCAGGCTCCCTGCCAAGCTTTATGCAATGTCCACCTGCTTGCACCAAAAAGGGACAACGGGAATCTGCCCCACGCTGGGGTGTTGGGTGTCAGTGCCTGGGCACGGTTCCTGTCGATGTTATCAATGCAAATGAGTGGCGGTGCTGCTTTGTCCTCGGAGAACTGAACCCCCAGAGCCCAAACCGGTGCCTGAAGCACTGCGATCAGCCGTGATCCAGAGGAGCTGTGTCGGGAGGGAGAACGTGATGTTCTTCAGGCTCTCATCAGCCACTTTGTTTTATTTTTGTGGGAAGAAAATGCCTTCAGAGTGGGGGCTGAGTTGACATGGAATCACCTAGCAGTGCTTGTAGAGAAGTGACACCTCTGCCGTGAGGAGACACTGCCTGCTCTCACTGTGGCTGTGCAAGGTGAAGGCAAAGCCTTGTGGGCCTGAGGAGGTGCCAGCTCCTGTTCTGCCAGGCCCGAGCAATGGGCCCGGGGGTGGAGGAGCCCTGTGCCCCAGGCCTTGCTCTGCTGTCACACCTAAAACTGCTAAAACACAGCAAAGCTGCCCCAGCTGCACCCCTGGGCTCTGCCAAGGGAGCAAATGCAGATTCAGGATTTGAGTGACAGCCAGAGTGATTAATTCAGCTCCGAGGCCGGGCTGCCTCTCCCCAGCAGAGTATCGGTATCAGAATCCCTCCGGTGGCTGATTTAAAACCATTCCTCATTAAGAAAAGCACTTGGGAAGGGTGGCTGAAGATGACAGCAGCTGAGCTGGAGAGGAACACGTTTAACTCCTTGAGCACAGAGCCTGTGTGCTGTGAACTCCTGCTCGTGGCTGTTTTACAATGTAAAGCAAACCCACTGTGAATTGTTCCACAGGAATAATTTTATCGGTGAAGACTCGCTCGGAACAACAACTGTCCAAGTTAAAGCAAGCAAACTTGAAACTTGCCACAAGGGTGGAACAACTGGAACACAGCTGTTTGGAGAAGGTAAAAAAACCACTTTTAATTTGGGTTTACCTGCTGCTGGGGATCCTTGTGCAAGGCTGGCGCTGTTGGCTTGGTTTCCTCATCAGAAAGTGTGGGGTGAGCTGGGCTGAAGCAGCACAGCCCTGCCTTTGCCTCCCTGGGCTGCTCCTCCTCAAAGGAATGATGTCCCTACTTCTGTCCTACTTCTTTTGGCCAGGTTGTGCTGTTTTCCTGCAGCAGGAGATACATTATAGCAGTGGGAAGATCTGTGGGAAGCTGGGAAGCTGTTTGCAGGCTGTTCATGATTTGAATTTTGTCTCCTACAGGAGCAAGAAATCGAGAGGCTGAACAACATATTGAAACAGCATGGACTCCTCAGCCAGCAAAAATAGGAGGCCAGTTTTCCAGGGTGGTAATTCTGCTTGGAGATTGCAGTGTTGGAATCTGCCAGCTTGACCAGAAAGGTTTTTCTGTCTCTGCTTCCTCTTGTATTGTGTTTTCTATGAATGTTTTCTATTTGACCCCGCTTTGATCAGACCTTGGGATGGCAAAAATAGTTCTACTGGAAAATTAATCACACACAGTCCCTGTAAACAGTAATTTTTTTCCTTTCTTGTACAGTTGTACAGTCAAAATTGCAAAATAATTTAATAAAGACACGTCTTTACAAGCCATACACCCAGAAAAGTACCACTTATTTTAAATAACTTCATTTTTTTCTGTGATAACGTTCTTTGTTTGCACCAAACTTGCAGTGTAAATGATAAGAACCCAGGCTGAAAAGGTAATTTCTTCTCCACCAGCTGCCTGTTCGTCATCAATACATCTCTTTGCCAACCATTCTTTTCATAGTGTTGCTAGTTTCCTGATTTCTGTTGCTGCTTGTGCCACTTCGTTATTTATATAACATTCATTTCAGAAACACCAACACACCACTCCTTTCCCTGATAAAGAAATCAGCCCCAAGATAGAGGCAAACATGTGCCATCTTACGTCAAACAATGCCTTGTTCCAGCAGCAGATCCCAGTTCCCTCATCTCTTCTTCCCTTTTCACTGTTCCTTCACAGCCCGTGGGGCTGCAAAGTTCTTTGTTTCCACAGCTCATAAATCCATGTATTAAAAGGACTGGAATACGTAAGAACAGATGTAGGTGAGCGCACTGCGGGGAACAGTCAGGCTCCAGAAAAGACATGAAAAAGCAAATTGTAAAAGGCTAGGCTGGTGTTTGAATTTTTTCAGGTTACTAGAGTGTCCCTGTGGAGAGGCTGTTTGAGAGCTGAAGAATGAGATTTAAGTGGGAATTCTGAGAGCTGGTGACTGCAGCAGGTGTCTCCAATGGATTTTCAGCCCCACTCAGCTGGAAGGGTCACTGAGCTTTGCTGAAAGCACAACTCAACTGTTCAGATTTTTAAAGGAAGGTAATTAATTAGTGGTGTGGGAAAAATAGCCAGAAATATGAGACTTATTCATCTATGCAAGGAGATAAAGCAGAGGCCTTATCTAATAGCACATGATGAGTTTAATTAGCAATTTAGCTCTGCTGTTATGGGATAATGAACCTGCTTTCCCTGTGTGTCCCTGTGCTCTTCCCTTCCCCTTCTGCCTCTGCTGGGCAGGCTGGGGCTGGACCCCACGTGCTGGAGGGTGGTGGCTGTGACTGGGCCAGAGCCACCAGTGAGTTCAAACTGCAACCTTTGTCCTCTCTGCAGAGTTATAATTGGGTACTTTCCACTTCATGGGGGTTTCTTCACCCTGAACCTTCTGAGAACTCTCATAAGGTCTCACCCTTCCTCTCTTGGCCAATTTTAGCCCAGTATCTACCACTCAGAAGAAAGTGATGGCCCATCAGAGTCACAGGATAAACAATGGACTAAAAATAGGAAAAAGCAGAAATATGGCTTTTTTTTAAAATGCATACTTACCTTAGACAAATGGATAGAAAAAGTCAAAGGGTAACTTGATGTTAATGGTGGGCCAAGCTTTGTAGCTTGGCTCTGCAGGTGAAGAAATGTCAGTGAAAACCACAGAACTCATTATAGGAATAATCCTTTCTCTTCCTGAGGGAAGCTGCAATGAAAATACAAACAGGACTTAGCTTCAGTTTTCTATTTGTACAACTGCTTTATTTGGTCTGGGTTATATTTGCTAAAAAGGGTTTGGTTTTTGGTTGTTTTTTTTTTTTTCATACAGTTCCATGTTTCTTTCCAGAAATGATGTATAGATTTTTGTTGAAGTGTCTTTTGGCAAGGAGCCCACAGTTGTGTTTGAGCTGGAAGAGAATTGCTGGGTGTAATACATTCTAATGTGAAGTGCTGCCTTTAGATTAAGAGATTATCTGGGTCACTGTCACACAGCTGATACCCAAGGAAAACAAGCCACTTGTTTTATCTTAAATCCTGTAATTTAATTACATACCTGCTTCAGTGTGGTGGTAGTGATTGTGGCTGTAACATTCACTATCCTGGCTTGTGGATTGACCAGGGATCCAAATTTAGTCCACTTCACTTCTATTTCCAGTGACACTGGTATTTGGCATGAGCTCTGCAAAGTGTTAGAAACCATCTCATTGTCTGCCTTATGCAGAAGACATCACATTAATTAATTATTTGTGTTATTTGGCAGAATGTCCACAGAAAGCTCAGTGGGGAGGTTACCAGAGCAACTGGACCCTGCACTGTTACTGGGCAGTACAAAATCCTGAACTCCGCCAGGGCAGAATTTTGAAGGCTACAGTCTTAAATATTTTTTTATGCATTTCTTCTTGAACTATCACACTTCTGGTTACAGAAACTATTCACTCTTTAGTTGCAGAAACATGCAAGAAACCACCCACAGTCTTATATCGTACTTCAAAGGCTTCTCTCTGTCCTACCCTGGCCTGGTGTAAGAGGGGAAACACAGATTCTGTTCCTTCACTCTTTCACCTCTGATGCTTCATCCTGAGAAGAGCAACATTCTAACCTGTGTTTAAACAACTCATTTTGTACCCAACATATTGCCCTGATCCACAGCTGAGGTTCCTGGATACCAGCTTGATTAAAAATAACTTCTACAGCAAGAGTAAAACCCCTCCTCTGTGAATATTCCATGAGTTTCCTCCAGCTTATTTCTGCATTCCCAGCCCCATTTTTTCCTCCAGTTCGTTCCTGATTTTTAGGGTGTGCAGCTGAGCTGATGCTGCAGCACAGCACAGATCTTGTGAGGGTGGAGGGGGGGTTGTGGTTTAACTTTAACCTGTTCTGAGATGTGGAGCTGAGTTATTGGCACCCAGTCGAGCACATCCTGGGCTTGAGAATTCCCAAATGAGGCCACATACTCAGGAAAGCTTTGGCCCTTCAGCACATCCAGGAGGGTCTGAGCCAAAGGCTGGCATTTCATAGCTGCTGTAACTCTTCCAGAAAACAAACAAACAAAAAAAAAGATGAGTTACAGCAAAATCCATTGGTTTGGCACAGTCATAATTTCTCCTTGCTCTCTGCTCTGTTCAAGCCTTCTGGCTACAGTTGCTAATGTACACAATCTTTCCAAGAGAAAGACCATTGTTAATTAAATGACATTTTTTATAATTAAATACTCCATTCTCAATACTTCTCCAGCTGTATAAGTAGCCCAGGACCTGAACAGAGCCTAAGGGCAAGAGCTGTCAGAGGGTTAAAAGCATTAAATTAAAAAAAAAAAATTGGCTTCTTACCGTAACTTACAGCCTGATACCATGTTATAACCAAATAATACTGGGGCTCTGGCTCCCTGTGCTGCCAGGCAGTCCTGGGTGGATGTGCTCTGCAGAATGGTGAGTTGGCTGTGTTTGTTACTACTCTGAATGATGCCAGATGTAACACACAGTTAAGGGAGATTAAATGCTTGATGGATGTCGTGGCAAAAAAAGAATCCTTAATCATATCCTTAAAATATAGCTGCAAATGCTATAATGGCTCAAGACTCCTCTCACAGTGTGAAAAAGCACCAGGGTGTGCAATGAAGGGCTAAATGTACCTCACTACACAGTCCCAGGAGATTGCAGTCAGGAATGAGTCATTCCCTCCTAAAACACAGCCAGAAAAGCACATTTTTATTTTTGGTAGAGAACTGATGCATTTCATAGATGTCCATGCTAGAAAGGGTTTGTGAGGATGGACCAGAGCAAGTGCAGCAAACAGAAATGCAGCAGGGAAAGGATATCCTTGAGGCTGGAATCCTGCTCTGACAGGCAGCCCAACAACATAACCAGGATTGCCACTGAGAGGAACTGGCTGGGTATTTTCCTGCAATGCAAACAGAGTATTAGTTCTTATCCTGCACTGAAATGGTTGGAAAACACAGAAATATTTCAGTTATTTTAGGATTATGACTTGCCTTGAGTGATGATGGCAAGACTGTAAGGCTTTGCTTTCTCTGTTACAGTCACAAGCTGGGGCTCGTAAATGTGACTGACTTTGGAGGCCTTTATTGCCCAGCTCTGAAATGCTGCCTCATCTGGGTATCCAGGGCAAGTTCTGTTTTACCTTGCTGCTAACAACTGTTCTGATTCAAGCTTAATAAGTTTTGTAATTAAATGTCTTTCACCAAGTCACCCGTGACATCTCCACGGTTACCTGAGTGAAGCTGATTTCAAAGCTCTGCTCAATTGAAAGTGCTTCTTTGCTAATTGCCCCCAGGACAAAAGCAGCAGCTGCTTCTATTATTTCTCCTGTGTCTGTGTGGGTAATGTGATAATTCACCTGAAAATTAAATGGTTTAGATATTAATTTCAACAAATACATAAGAGAAACTAGAAAAAAACCCCAAACTTTAAAACCATGCAAGTATTTTCTTTCTTCCTTGTTTAAGAAACTCAACCCCAGGGTGGGGATGGATTATATCCTCTAGAGGCTGGAGCCCCTTCACAACTGACTTCTTGACAGACAGAAAACGTTCACCTACTTTAAAATTAAAAGGTGATGTGCAGCATCTATTCCTCCCTCTGTCATTACTGTGCCTGAAATCATCTTCTCCCAAACATAAATTCTAAACTCACGTCATTGTTTTGCCATATACACAGTGGTAACACCAGGATTTCAGCCTGGCTCCATGTTATATTGCACAGAGGTATTATTTTGTTGCAAAACACTTTCTTTTGTCCAAAATCAGTGCTTCTCCTGTGACATTTGCTTTGGAGATGTCACAACATATGGAAACTGCAAGGCCTTCCTGACAGTTTTATAATTCAGAAGTGATTTGATGCACAGATGCTTTCCATCAGCTCTGAGGAGGAAGAGGCTGCCAGACCTACCCCAAGAACTGCATTGATGCACAGTTCATCCAAAACCATCGGGAGCCTCAGGACATCACTGCTGTTCAGTAAAGTCCTCATTCCATTCACAGACTGGACAACTATGGACTGGACAGTAATATTCACCTGAAAAACAGACCATGTCAGCTCTGAATACTGGGTATAATTAATTTTGACTTTTTCTGTGTTATTATATTTGTGACCTTTCTGGGTTCTGTTCCACAGCAACAGCACTCAGTAATTCTCTGAACAACTGCTGTGTTACAAGTAGTTCTGAAGCTCAACCAAAGGGTCTGGGTTTAAATAAATAAAGAGATTTTCTTCAAAAGAGGGAGTTTTATAAGAGAGGAATGTATTAAACTTGAATGTTTGCAGGCAGCATTTTATCTTGGACTTGCTAGGTATCATTACTGATAGCAAATGATGTAATTTTTTTAATGTAAATGTAAATTTTAATATAAATTTGTTTTGATCAATCAGTGAAAAATTCCCCCTGACTATAACTTAATAAGAATTTTGACCACAGCTCTTCCAACTAATTTAGAAGGATACTTACCATCTGACTTGATTTGGGCACCTGGGGGAGAATAAAAGGACAAATTAAAGCAGTAGCAAAAGTCTGACCTATTGCACGTAGCAGTCAAGTAAAGCAAGTAAGGCTTTGTCTATTTAAATCTTTCTCATAACAATAACTTTCACATTGTGGAATTAATTGAATATACACCAGAGTATCCAGGAAGTGTGAAAAGAACTGCCACAATCCAATCTCCTCCTTCCTCTGAGTCTTGGAATTGAATATTCAGAGACCACCAGTTTAGGAAACCTGCCAGGCTGTGCTTCCCAAAGAGATGAGGAGCTTTTGTTGTCCTGTTCTGATGGTAAGAATTCCACAGTTTCATGGTCTCTAAACCAATAAACGAGAAGTATCTCTCTTGTTAGACAGCACATTAATATATGTTGCCCCACTGGAAAATTTCCACCAATAATATTTAATGGAAAGGCAGAAATGTCAGACAAAGGTCACCAATCAGGCCTGTAAAATAATCTCATGGAGCATAATTTTGTCAGAGGTTTTACTTTTCTGACTTTCCAATGAATGTTTGAGTCACATCTTTGGGAAGGGACTAAGGATTGCACTCTGATCATGAAGCAATTCTGCAGAATTATGATGGGATACTGAGAGCAGTGACTTAGCTCCTGTCCCAGCAGGGAACACATTCCTGGGAGCTGGAGACCTGAAGGTGATGCAGGTACAGTTTGTCACATATTTATCATCCCAAGGTACAGCTCAGCCATCACAATGAACTGGATGAATAAAGGTCCTTGTAAAGATCACTCATCCTTCAGGGAACACTGCTATTTCTGACTGGGATGGCAGGAATCAGCACCCCTCCTGAAGTTCCTGTTTATCCAAGTCTGGGGAGATGGGTGATGTCTCTGGAAGTCACTGGCAGACAGCACTGCTGCCTCCCACTGCCTCAGCTTGCCCCCTGGCAGGGAAAGGCAGGAACAGCTCGTTGCTTTGGCAACGACAGACTCCCCGCTCAACCACTCTGAGTATCCTTTTGGGAGATTCCAAGAATCCCCAGCACTCCCTGGATCTGCTAGTCAGGCCAGGGCAGAGCACGGATTATCTGCAACAACTCCCAAAACGTTGTTCTCACTCCAGCTGCCCATCCTGGCAGGGAGGATGGGCTCCTGGGGATGGCCTTTCCTGAAGGACCCACTGTCCCAGTGCTCCCAGTAAGTCTCCCTCGGTTACTGGTTCGTGTTTCTTTTGCCGGCAGCTCCACCTGCTGGCACTGGGAGGGCTCCTGGTCTGCCCCAGTGCCATCACTTTGCTGTTGTCACATCCCACCTCCAGCTCCCTTTGGGAAGGGGACCTTCCTACAGAGCATCTCCAGCAGCTGCTCAGCCTTTTCCAGCTCCTGCACCTGATCCTTCCTGAGATCCAGCGTGCTCTGGGCAGAGCTCTGATCTGTCCTGAGCTCAGCCATTGCCTTGGCAAGCAGCACAGGGATAAGGGGTTACGGACTTCTCCAGTCAGGAAAGGGAATTCATCTTTAAATCTCATTCAGCTGCTGGAGCCTGGCCTGAGCCACACTTGTTCTTTTCTGGTTCTGCAGCCAACAAGAACTAATTTTGGGAGAACACGGAGACACTCAAAGCCCTTCTGAGGCAGTGTTTTCTCCACTTCTTCCACAGCAGGAGGATCAAAAGCCAACATTTGGGAGCAATCCTTGGCTGAATTCAATGAGATCCTGAAGGAGGAGGAGAATGATCCCACCTGTGAGGGTGTGAACTGCTTAGTGGGCCTTGCCTTTGGGAGCTTTGGAATCTGTGAGCAGCCTGGAAGGGGTCTTTAAGCAGTTACTCGCTGCTAATTAAATTAATTTAAATAATTGCATAAATTAAAATAATTTTAATAGTGGAGAAGTTGCTGTTTCTTTCTGACCTTCAGCTTCTGGAAGGAGCTATTGGGTTAAGGTATGATCTATTTCAGTTCCATTTTTTCATGAATGATTTGTCTTCCTGAATATCTGTACAGGGGATTTATTTATACAGAAGACATCATCCCCCAGGTCAGAAAGGGATGAAAAAGAAGGCAAAGCTTTGAAAAATAACCCCAGACTGGATTTTAGCAGGTAGAATCCAAAGAAACTTGCTCTCAGTCATGTTCTTTGGGAGCATAAAGGCTGTGCCAGCCCCCACTATCAAAAACTGAGGGTGGAGGAAACAGGCAGATGCAAAGGATTAAACCTGACAGATTTTTCATCCTGTACAAAGTTTAACCGACTCTTTAAAACTCAGATTTCTTAGAATTATGTGTTCTGGTAAATGGGCTTCTTGGAAAAGCCTGAACATGCACAGAAACGTGAAACTGCATTAGCTCAGTGACACGACCTTGGCTCTTCAAAACCATTATTTTTTACTTTATCTTTGACTATATTATTTATATTTGGCTAAGCAGAGAACAGCAAATGCTTCTGTTACCAAAGCTTGAAGTAAAAACATTCCCAAAGGCTTTCTGTATAAAAGTCTGCTGTATAGGGAGATGTTTCTTCCTAACCCACAATTTAAAAATCCAAATAAAACACCATATCCCTCAGTAAACAGAAGTTACTTCATTCTGCAGATGCAAAATGATATAAAATATGGATATTTCAGCTATGTGACTGTTTCAAATTATACTTACTGCCAAAATGCTGGAGTTGATATAAAACAACATGCTAAGTGCTTTAATGCTGTCACATTTTTCCGCATTTACTGATCTAATACATTTTGTGGCTTGGTTTACTAAAAACCCTGGAAAAAAAAAGAAGTCACCAAGTATTACTGGAGGAAATGAAAAAGCAATTATGAAAAGCATAAATGAAAAACAATACAAGAATCTTAGGTACAAGCAAAAGTGAAAATAAATGTCACCTCTATTGCAGATAAAGTTTTAGGGGAGCTATGAAGAATGAAATTTTTGTATTCTCAACAAATGCTATGAGACAAAACATTACTTCTTAACTTGTAGAAAAAAAACTTCACGAAAATTACTCAATTTTTTAATTTCTTAATAAGATTTTTTTTCTTTCACAAGAGACTTCGATCCTGGAAAATGCAGGTGTGGGTTTGGTTGTGGCTTTTTTTTTTTTTCCCCACCTCTGCAAATTTTCAGGAAATTTTGAAAGGTTAAAATGTAGAGCTCAGCCTGCAAATCTGACTTGTGAGAAGAAACCTTGGACAAAGGGAAGCTGCCAAAGGCTGCCCAGGTAGGGCCGGCTTGGTACAAACCCCTCCTCCCTCAGGGTGTCACCCTTGTACTGTTTGATTAAACCAATTAGGCCAAACAGGACATTTTATTGTTGGATAAACAACCCTTTAACAAGATTCTCAGGGATTTACATATCTCACTTTGAATGTTTCATAAAGATGCAACACAATTTCCATTCTATGTCTTTAAAAACCCAACAAAACAGAGAAATAGAAGTAATTTAAAAACCATTTGCTCCTGAACTTTCAGCTGAATTCTCCATGGGGAGTGTGCCAGCTTTCTGACTGACCAATCTATACTAGAAAGCAAAAAAAAAATGGGATTCAAGTGCATTTTCCAACCTGCAGGATTTGCATCAGAGCACCAAGAAGAGACAACAGGACTTGGCAGCCTTAGAAATGCATCCTCTGTCTGCACAGGAACCCCATACTGCCAAATAAAAACCACAGTCAGGTACACGGCTGTGTTTCAGCCCATGGAAAGTTTCAGAGCATTTTATTAACAACAAATATTAATAAAAGCAGTACTTATTTCCACAGTATCTCTCAATACTACTTTGTGCAGCAATTCTTTAGCCACTGCTACAGCTTTATGTTGAAAGTAGCAAAAAAAAAAGTGACTCATTTTTCAAGTATCTTAAAAATCTAATTCACTTCTTAAGTAACTAAACACAAAACACTACACTTCTTCTTTTTACATTTCTGTACTTAAAGACCAATTTAAATTTTGCCTCTTCTAGCAGAACTGCATTATTTAAAAGCAGATGCAAACAATGCTGATTTGTTCTTTCTGGAGTAATCTAATAGTAATTGCATGAAATATCATTTACCTCCTATGGAATCAGAGTTAATTTACCTCATATCTGGAAGTTTCATTTGCATCAGGGGGATTTTGAGCATCTGTATCCAAATTCCAGCTGTCAGGCTCAGCACTGAAAGTAGCACCTCCAAATTTGTCAAGCAACTGATCAAAATTTTCTGGAGTTGGGATTTCAGGGGATTTGAGGTACAGGGCTTGTTTATCTGTCAAAATATTTAAAGAATTAGATAATTTTTAAGGGAAAAAATACAGAAACAATATTTAGTAACAATGAGAACTTTAAACATGATTTATTTAGGATGCTGAATTATTTACAAAAAAAACCCCAACCCAAACTATATTTGTTTTGTCCAACAGAGAAGACAAAGAGTACCAGATGTTTAATTCCATGTTTTCACAAGTGAAAGGATCACAACATAAGGACTGTGAGCAGACAGAATTACCAGTTTCCTGAGAGGTTTAATAAAATAAAAATAGTTTTAAATTCAGTCCTTTTTTTGGTACCTAAAGAGCTTACAGAAATAACACCACAATGCTTAATATTGCCTACAACTCTACTTACAGTTTGTAGCATGAATGCAGAAAATACTGGGATTGACTTGGTCAATTAATTTAAATATCCTTTCTGGTGGATTTGCTTCAACATCAAGAGAATACACAGCAGCTTTCTGACTACACAGCTGGCTGTCACCTCTGCAAAGAATGAAAATAAATGAATGATCCACTAGAAGTTGACCAGATTTTAAAGTTCTTTTCATCTACTGAGGCAGCACCAGAAAAATTTTTTAAAAGCATGAAATGATTGGGTTTAACACAATTTGTAGAACAATTGTGCATCCCTAGAAGGCTCCTACTGTTTTATACTCTGTGCTTAATAATAAATAATAGGGAATTCTCCCACATGTTTTTTTCAGCAGAGGAAAATGTGAGCAGCAATATGAATGAAGGTAAGAAACAGACCAGGGGAAGGGAAAACCAGTGACAATGTGAGAGAGAAAATACCAAATTGGGTGGGATCCAGATGGTTTAGGCCCCAAAAATGCAGGGCAGCACTACAAACTACACAGAAACTCAGCAGCACTTTCATATCTACAGCCCAAGTGGGATGTCAGACCAGGAAAACAGGTCAATTTTGTGGATATTGGAATAATACTCATTTTGAGCAGGGAGTGGGAAAAATTTCTACTTGAGATGCATGTGAAAGAAATGGCAGAGTGAGGAACAGGAGGTGAAATAGCCCAGCCTGTCCTGAAAAAGTGTTTAAGGCTGTGCCAGGGCTCATCAACAGCCCAGAACTGCAGGGGAATGTGCCAGTTCAGATCCTGGAAGCACTGGTGTATCCCACATGCTACAAACACAAGCTAATGATCCCTGTGAAACTGGTTTTTAGCAGGATAGAGCAGCTAAGGACAGGCACTGGAGAAGTGAAATGACTTTTAGAAATTTTGAAGCCTGGAGTTAAGCTCTTCCATGAGGTGAGTCATCTGTTAATAGGATCCCATCATAAATCAAACCCTTCTGCTGCTGTTTCAGAGATCTCATGGGCTCTGCCTTGGGATCAGCCAAAATAACACAAATATGCAAATGTAGACAAACTGATGTAAATAATGAGACCCAAAACACCTGCAGACACTGAAAATCCCCTGGATTTTCATGCAAAATAAACGTTTTACACAAAAGGATTTGGGGAAAGAAACACAACTTCATTTGAGGCATTTTTAGTTGACAAAGGCAGCACAGTCACCCGAGGCAATTAAAGTGTCACTCAGGAGGGCGTTGATTAGACCTTTCTGATCCATATAAATATCTATAAATGGGGAGCAGGAGTCTTTGTGTGCCTGAACAATAAGAAACCACAGTCTGGCATGACTGCTAATTCAAATTTCAAAGCACCAAGAATAAACCCCAGTGCTCAGATTGGCATAATTTATACAGAAGGTGGGTTGAAAAGCTGCACTTATTGTTCTGAGAAGTCACCAAGAGATTTTTTCCACATAATGATTTTGAAGTGAGCTTTCTTAACTCCTTTTTGAGAAGATGAAATTGACTGAAGGTGTTTTCAGATAAACTAAATAGCAAAGAAACCACTCTTGCTTTATTGGTATAATGTTACATTTTAGTGTTTGTGAAGTGGCAGGAGCAGGTTGGGATGGTGACTTGTAAAATTAGGGTCAGAAAAATGCTCACACTCTCTCAACAAGCTCTGAATTGATCAAGTGTGTAGCTGGTATCATAAATGTAATCCGAGAGGTTACTGAGAAATTGCTGGTGATCTACAGAAGTGGCCAGATTGGTCCTGTGGTATCAGTTTTCTCAGCTTCCAGACACTGCACTGATGGAAGTCTAAGGATGCATCATTCTTCCCCCCCACAAAAAAGCATCACCACCTAAGTGCCTACAGGTAGGAGCACAGTGAAACAGGAGGAAAACAAGGAGCAGGAGAAAAGAGGGAATGAGTGGGAGAGAACTGGGTGGGAGGTAGATTTGCTGCTCTGCCTGGTTGGGGCCAGAGTGCAGGAGGGCTTGGTGAAAGAGGGTCAGGATGGCAGCAGGGAGGGGTAGGAATTGGCAAGAGGAGAGAACAGAGCCCTGGCAAAGGCAGGCAGCAAATGAGCAGGGATTTTGTACTTTGTAGTTATTTCTGCACTCACGTGACCACGGGGACCGAGCACGAGGTGAAGAGGCTGAAGTCCTCGGCGCTGCAGTCGGGGTCACAGCAGCAGTTGGCATCACACTGTGCCACCAGCAGGTCACAGACACACAGCCTGGCAACTGCAGCAGAGAGGGAAATGAGAACCGCAGCGGGGATTTATACCTTACAGCACATCCCAAACACTTTCACTTTTCACCTCGCCCTGGTTTTGACAGTGGTCAAAAGTCTTCTCCAAATTCACGTTTTCTTGAAGTCATTTTGAAAAGCCATCTTTTCAGCTACTGAGTAAATTTATTTGGGACACATGGAAAAAAAACAAGACATACTAAAATCTGTTCCCTGAGAAACAAAACCCCAACCCAACAGGGATTTTGGAGGTGTGAAAATATACTCGGCCCTGCAGAGGAAAAAAATAAGAGATTCAAACAAGGTGTGTTTATCTGCTTGTTTCAGCTTATTGGGAAGGAAAATAAAATACTTGGAAAGAGCAGAGAGATGTTTACAAGTATTGATGGTGTCCCAGAGTCCAGGAATACATTTCCCTGATGTGCCAACATAACCATAATTGACTTATTTTAAACTGTTTTTTCTCTCTGTTTTTAGATACTGTGAAATATTGTAATTACAGACAGAGTAAGTGCTAATAATTCTGTAAACTGGCTCAATAAAATACACTTGGCAACTTTTTCAAACTCTTTGAGGTCTTCAAGTTTATAAATTCAAAGAACAGATATTACTCTACTGAACTGTTTTTGAGAGTTGCTGTTCTATAATAAATCTAGACTTAAGAATAGCAGAGAATGAGGAAAATTAAGGCTAGTGTTTTATAGGAAAGGCATACAAAGAGTATTTGCATAATTAATTCTTTTATTTCATTTTGACTGCTGCCTGTTTTCCTATGGACCCCTGGATGTTCTCTGGCCACCTGAACAGTATCCAGGTATTTCCTGGAATCTCTGAAGTTCTGACTGTTCTGTTGGCTGAGCTTAGCCCTGGATCCTTAGCTCACCCTGTAAACAAGAGAAGTTTAAACATGGATGATTAGATTGCAAGGTTATGTCTGTGAGATTAGGGATTTAAGTCTCTTTTCCCCAAGGAGGTAGCACTGGGATGGGGTTCTTTTGGCAAGTAAACCACGGAAAGCTCAGCTAGGGGCAACACCACCGGGATATAAAAGTGTAGCCAATTATATAGTGGGAAACACCTTCTGAGAACACAGTAACAAAACTTTGTGAGCTCTATTTTGATGACAATGTATCCACAGCGCTGGGGCTGAGCCTTGGGGCGAAGTGTGCAGCCAGCTCAGGGTGCATCAAGCTCTCCAAGGACAGCCAGGGCCAGTCTGGGCTCCTGTGCCAGGTCGGCGCAGTGCTGGCTGGGCAGGAGACTCTGCCCTCCACCCGCACAGACCCTCAGGGCTATGGGATGCCCGGCTATGTGATGTCCATGCCACGATCAGCGTGCCCAGGGCCTTCAGGCTGCTCAGGGGCTCGCTGAGCCTTTCTGAGGAGGCTCCGAGCCTCGGCTGCAGCGGGTGCAGCTGCCATGGTGTGCCCGAGCAGCGATGCAGCGAACCCCAGAGACCCCCAGCAGAAGCCGGGCGGTTGTGTCACTCCCGGGCGACCGCAACAGGAAGGGGAATGCCCGAGGGAGGCCGCGAGCGGGATTCCCGTCAACCGGGAAGCGCCGCCGGTGCCCCGCAGCGCCGTAGGGCACCCACCGTCCGTGACCGGGGCCGGCGCGCTGCGAACCCGCGCCTGTGCAGCATCAACACTGTCTGCGGGCTGTGCGGCCGGTTCTTCTGCCCGGAGAGACGGCGGCGGACGGAGGAGGAGGATGATGAGGAAGAAAGCCCCAGGCCCCGGCGGCGCTGCCATGGCGGCCGCCCTTAGCAACGGCGCGTTGTCGGGGCGCGCGGGGCATGATGGGAAGGGCGAGTCCCGCTCTCGCGAGACTTGGCGCGCGGAGGGGACGGGGAGGGAAGGGTCGCGCGCAGGGAACATGGCGGGCCAGGGGCAGGGGAGCTGCGGCTGCTTCAGCCGCCCTCGGGCTCCCACATCGTCCCCCAGCGCGGGGAGCCTCGGGTAGAGGTCACGCTCAGGGTTCTGACTGGATATGACCGTGGTGGTGGTGCCAGGCGGCCGCTTGTGCCACTCAGCGCCGTAAGGGACAGCCCAGCCAGGCGGTGATGAGGGGTCGGTGCCCCCTCAGAGCCACGGGACGGGTGTCAGGTCTAGTGATCCAAGTGTAATCTACGAAGGTGGTTTGGGGAAAAACTATTGGAAGGCCACACATTAAAAAAAAACCTGGGGAATGGCCCCTTGTGAGATATAAAATTCTGTATTTCACATACTTTTGCAACTTTGTTTTTAGTAATCTTTCCTTCAAGTAATTTTTAAAGTGTAGAAGTTTCTCCTTTTGAAGATGCTGTGGGTGCTCAGTGAGCATATTCATTAATCTTGTTAGTAATCTTTTCATGTGCACAGTTATTTTTGAGGTCTTTTTCACCCTAAATGATTCTATTTTTGTACTAAAGGCTAGAGAGTGACTAAATGACCATCGTTCCTTAGGGTTCCTTAGGTCTTTTCCAACCTTAAGAATTTCATGTTTCTTTGATCTGTTTCTATTTCCCTGACCAGGTTCATTACTGTCACATTGAAGGGAAGGCAACAAAAGCTCTAAAAAGCTCTAAAATTCCAGCTCCATCCATTGAAAATGGAAATAATTCCACAGTGCCCCTCCTTTTCAGTGTCCACATCCCAGCTGTGAGGAGTCACACAACACAGAGGGCACCGAGGTCGTTTGATGTTATCAAAGAGCTGCTACAGGATGGGTTTGAAACAGCTTCACATCATGTGGCAAAATCCTGGAGTCATCCTTGCCCATGGAAAAGCCTTGTTCCTCCAAGGACATGGTGACAA
The DNA here is from genome assembly GCA_013390045.1 of Picathartes gymnocephalus. Classification (NCBI taxonomy): domain Eukaryota; kingdom Metazoa; phylum Chordata; class Aves; order Passeriformes; family Picathartidae; genus Picathartes; species Picathartes gymnocephalus. The sequence continues at coordinate 175,580 of WEKY01008187.1, forward strand.
AAAGGTGAGAACCTGGTGTGCTCCACTGTTAGACCTCACATCCCAAAATAACCTCACAAAAATAACCTCCAACCTGCCTTCCTTGTAAAATGTAACCCAAAATCTCTGGGTTTACCTTCTTCCGTGGAGATGAAGAGCTGGTGTTTTCAGTCTCTTCGTTTCTTTGCTGTTCCTGAGGAGGCCAAACTGTTGTTGCTGGTGTTGGGTTTTGTTATTTTTTTCCAAGCTTGAAGAGTGACTTCAAACACTTGCCTTTTGAAAAGGACCTGTAAAAATGGCACTGTGGGACTTTATTTTTTTGCTTCTCACTGAGGCTGTACCAGGACTGGCTGCAGCCACTGAAGAGAACATGTGCCTGTGTTTGGAGGAAATCCTGGGAATCTTTACAACTCCATCTCTTTCACTGTCCTCTGACACAGGAACAGAAAGAGAGGCAATCCTGCAGGAAGGGCAGCTGGGACACATGGCTGAAATACAACCTCCCTGTGGATGAAGCTGATTTAGGGGCTTACAGCCCCTTCAGCTTCCTTGATTAAGCTCCCACATGGTCAATTAACAAGGATGGAGATGTTTCTCCTCCCCTACAAGTCCTGCAAAGCTGGAAACTTGGAATTTTTTTTGCAGGCTTATAGGGAGAGTGGTGCTTGGTTTATTTATCATCACTGGTTATGATCTGTGTTCTTGTTCCACTGCAGTGCTGTGAAATAATTAATATGAAAACACCCCTACTTGTTAGTTTACATGTTTCTGATACCTTTAAAATCAGTAAAAAAGGGCTGATGACATTGCACAGGGGAAAATAGCATTTAATACATTCTTCTTGCATCCAGAATTACTTGGCAAAGCTGATGGTACACAGGGGACCAGACTCCAAGATGAAAACCAAGCCTTGCTGAAGTCTGAAAGCACAGATTGCACCCTGGATGAATGTGGGCAGGAGCTGGATGAATAAAGAGGTATTAATTCTTACTGCATCTGCCATTGAAATGGAATAGAAGTGGGCAACTGTTCAAAAGCAAAGTAGGGTGGAATTAATCTGGTTTTCTCATGACCTTTTTTTTTTAGGGCTTCACTCACAGCAACAGTTCACCTAAACCCATTTCCAATACTGCTGTAATAGAAAAAAAACACTTTTGTCAAGCAGAGGAAGGCAAGAACAAAAGCCACATCTAAGAAAAATCATTTGAAACCCACCCCCTTCACAAAACCCACCCTGGCATTGGACTTCTGAAACAGTTTCTAAACAGCAGCTCCCAGAGTGTAAGATAAAATCAGGACATCAATAAATAATGCGTGTTCTCCATCAGAGAGATTTTAATTTATCCTGTCAACATGAGTTGATTAATAATTAAAAAGGGTCCTGTTATCCTTATGTAGGAGGTCCTATAAAATGAAAATTCCAGCAATTTAAGATGCAATAGATTCCTGTTTATTAAAAAACATGCTCAGAGATTTACTCTATTACTGTTTCAATTATGGTTTAAGCAGCAAGATTCTGATGTGCATTTAAGCATTTTACAGGCTGTGGCTACCCCATCCCTGGAAGTGTCCAAGGCCAGGTTGGAGCAACCTGGGATAGTGGAAGGTGGCCCTGCCCATGGTAGGGGGTGGGATGAGATGATCTTTGAGGTCCTTTCCAAACCATTCTGTAATTCCTGTTGGTGATCTTCTGACTCTGCATCTTCTCTTGACTCCTCATGTGGGAAGTCTCATATGGTCCTTCTCACATAAGTTTTCTTTTTAATCCAACTGTGCTGTCTTGAACTTCATCTTTTCAGGGCTAACATCGGGTTTGCCCTATGACAGATCACTTTAAAAGTCCAAGTGGACAGGCATTTGGAATTAGAGTCCAAACAAAGTCAAACCAGGCTGAAATAAACTGCATTCTGGTCTAGCACAACATTAGCCCTTAAATAAATAGTGAGGAGCTGGGGCAGTCTGTACAGCAGATGGCATTACAGGTAATATTTATCACACTCCAATCTCAGGGCTCAGATACTTGGGAGGGAAGATTGGGGATTGACGTCAGCTACGAGTGAATCAGTTTTAAAACAAGCTGGAAACCTGCTTGTGCCTTCAGCAGTTGATTACTTTGTGTAGCACTTCTGCTTCTCACTCCCTGGTGCATTTATTGGTCTGAGCAAGCCCAGCAGGAAGAGTTCATTCTGTTTTTGCAGCTTAAGTGTGCTGATGTAAATAGATCTTGGACTTTGAGGTGGGAAGATTCCACCCAGCTGCAGTAACCAGGGGGATGCCCTTTGCTCCAGTTTTTGTGCCAAATTCGTGCATTGGGGAATTTTAAACAAATATCACTTGGCAAGATATGGACCCTCAGGGTACAAGAATAACACTGAGTAAGGCAGCAGGGCATGGACTGGGAGGGATTTACAGGGAGAACTATCCAGACTGACACTGAACAGTGGGGAAAACCAGTTCTGAAGTACTTTATTAAAAATAGTTGCGTTTTTGTCTCACAGGAGTCCGAAGACCCTCTGAATGAAAACCAGGAGCATTTTTTCATCTGGGCACAGCGTCCTCGTGGAGGAGTGACGGAGTTCATCAAAGGTTACTAATTACCCTGTAAATTATGAGGTCGTCTGGCTGTCTGGACAGACTTGGGTGGGTGACCTGGGGTAGAATCATGGGATCGTTAGGACTGGAAAAGACTTCCAAGATCAAGCCCAACCTTCAACTGAATTACCCCTATGCCCACTAAACTGTCACACAGTGTCATATCTACTCGTTGTTTGAACACTTCAAGGGATGGTGACTGCACCACTTCCCTGGGAAGGTTGTTTCAAGGATTTTCAAGGATGGAACAGTGTGAAGAGGTCACTGTGTGCCTTGGCTTGGGAACACTTATGGAGCACAGAGTTGTGCTCTGCCAAATGAGTTTGTGAACCCTGAGTACACGATATTCCTCAGCATTTGAGCCGCGGCTGCCAGGCAAAGTGGCACAGGGAGAACCCTTCCAGCTCTGGGAAACTCGGGATCGAGGCATGGAGAGCTCAGCTTTAGCTGAGGGGGATTCCAGGCTGAGCAGCACAGCCAGGTAATGAAGGACAGGTCACCTTGCACCAGCCTGAGCTGCCTCGGGGCACTGCAGGCAGCAGCACAGAACAAGGGGTCAGGCCAGGCTGGACTTGAACTAGACAGGACCTGGGCAAGGAGGAAGAAGAACGAGACTCAGGGAAGGGCAAGAATGATCCTGTGGGGGAAACTCTGCAAATACGTGCTTCCCTTTGCTGATAAAGGAGGGTGTGAGGCACTGAGATGAGCTACCTTGTTTGTCTGCTCTCACACCCTGCCAGGCAGCAGCACTCCCTTATCTCCAGCGCACTGGCACATTCTGCTGTGCAGCCATTCCCTAATCCACCAAACTGGGCAGATTGGGCTGCTCCTCGTGTCCATTCTTTCTCCCTGTTCTAACAGAAGGATTAATATTTTAATAAGTTTGGATACAATTTCGGCTTTAGCTGGGTAATTGTCCTGCATTGCTTAAGGCTTTAGCAGTGTGGGGCAGGGGGGAATATTGTCTCTGTCAAGGTACACGGGGAGCAAAATGCCTCCTGTGTGATAATGAGGGTGCTTCAGCAGCGTTCCCATGGCTGGGTCGGTGGATTGTGGCACGGAGCGCTTCCTTTCATTGCAGGCTGCTCGGGGGGGGGCGGGGGGGGGGGGGGGTTTCACCCCGGC
>WEKY01008187.1:180475-213174 GCA_013390045.1 Picathartes gymnocephalus
GGCGGGCGCTCGGCGGGCAGGAGGCGGCTGCGCCGGTGGCTCCCCGCGTTCCTGGCACTCGGCTGCTGGGCGCCCCACGCCATGTTCTCGGTGCTCTCCTACGGCAGGCTGGTGGCGCGGGCGGTCCTGGGCGGCCTCTCGCAGACGGACTCCCGCGACTACAGCCTGGTGACGGCTAGCTGTGGCTTCGGCAAAGATTTCCGCAAGGGCATCCTCAAGAAAGGCATGTGCTACGGGGATGACGCCTGTTTCGTGGCGCGGCACCGCACCGCGGATGTGCTGGGTAAGTGCCCGGGCCGGGGGCTGAGGTGGCTTCGGCCTCGCTGTGTGACACCCCCTTCCTCCTGGAGCTGCACATGGCGAGCAGCTCAACCTCCGGTCGCAGACAAAGGAGCTGGTTCTGCCTTTCAGTGTCACCGTGAGTTCGCTTTTTTAGCTTCCCTAGGAAGCTCTCGTGCTCTTTGCTGCAGCTCTGCCCGCCTTTGGCATGGGGGGTTGTGTGTGCCGGGTGTCCGGGCCCAGCCCGGGCGTTTCACCTGTGGGTGCCTGTAAGGCCCGGTGGCTCCAAAACTCAGAGAAACAGCTCCCAGTGCGTTTCACATTCTGCCTCTCTTTAAAACCTAACCGAGCCCCGTGTACATGCATTGCATTTCCACAGAAAAGATCACTTGGACAGGCACTTCCTGATTTTAACGCGTGCAATGTCCTTGTCAAGTGAAAGGCAGAGTGACATTGAGACTGGAATCAAATGTCAAACTTCGGTTTCGTTGTTTGTTCTGGCCTGATTGCGCTCTCTGGTTTAGAATCACGGGTGAAATGAATCTTAAGGGTTCAAATTTTAGAAGTAGTGAATAATTATGGATAATCAATAGAATCTTCAGGCTACGGGCAGCATTGCTTTTGACAGTGCTTGACCTTTCTCCTGTACACTCAAGGTTGAATTTGGCTGACTGACATTCTGCACAGGTTAGTTGTGGTGTAACTACCAGAAGCAAATTTTCACCAAAACTTTGACATTTAAAAAAAAAAAAAGCTTCCTCCTCCCTGACCCTGTCCGGGTTTTTTGGGGTTTTTTTGGCATTTATTTATTTTAAACCGGTGGGATTGCATTGTGCTGTCTCGTGCTGTGGAAGTGGTTGGTGGTTCTTCAGTTTGGCGCTGTCATTGTAACTTGGTTGCCATTTAACAGAGCGGAGACATTTTCCTCAGGAAGCTGCAGGTTGGTGCTAGGTAACAGTTATTGCTGGTTATTCTCGGGGGAGCTGTTACTGTAAGAGTGATGCCACAGCTTTCGAGATCTGGAAGGTTGGAGGGTGCATTTTAGACACTCTCCATCTTCTCTGTGGTGCTTCTTCCAGATAAACTTTTTTGGGATTAGAATTGGCTGTTGGACAGCTTTCCTTTAGCATGTGACTAACCCTGGCTGCCTTTAAAGTTCATGCTAGGCCAGCACTGATAAATAACTGAGCAATTGCTGTTTGCCCTTAAGAGAAATGCAGGTTCTCCTGTACTTTGAAGTGGACTCTTTGTGTGGGGAAGGGATAGATTTAGCCCCATTTGATGATGTTTAGGGGGTTTTGGCCATATTTGGTAATTACTGTATGTGGACCTACAGTTTGTCTTGTGTTCTTCCTGGAATCAAGAGAGAGTTACATTTCTAAGTTGGTCTTTGCATTAATTTTCATGGCAACTTGGAAACAAACAGAATTGTAGCTCTACTTAAGGATCAAACGGCAAAGAGGGCAGCAGACCAGGATGTCATAAGGAGCAAATAATTTAAATAGAAAAGCTGTTGGTTTGTTTGGTTTTGGGTTTTTCTCCCCTGGTAAATGTCAGTTCTGTATTGCTTTTTTAATGTACATACTGAAAACCCAAAATCTCTGTACTTTCTGCAAAAACAGGAGTGTTCAAGTGGGTTTTTATGCCTCTAACTTGATGCTTTTTTTTTTCATCTGTAGCTCTTAGGTTTACAAACACAGTAGTCTTCTCCCAGTTTCTGCTGCTGGGATCATCTCTTTACTCTCTCAACCAGCCCTTTTGCACTGCTGCAGAGACAGTTTCAGCACCACGAGTGTTTTCCTGTCCTCAATTCCTCTTACTCCCATCACACATCTGAGGTTCCTTAATGATTTTTTTAAGACTCTCATAAATTTTATGCTACCTCAGTACCTAACTCTGCACCTCAACAAAACTGCCTGAGTTGCACTCTTGAGTTTCAAACTTATTTTTTTGACTTATTTTAGGAAGAGGCTCATGTGGTTTGACACAGTAAATTTCAAGTGTATCAGTTGGAGTGAGTAGTCATCAGTGAGACAAAGCCAGGCTAGATAATTAATTTAAAATTCCTCTGTGCCAGTGTTTTCTAGAACCAATGTATGGAAAGCCTGCCTGTGTGGGATGGATTGGGTGTGGTGGAACAGTGAGAGAACTACTCCCAGCCTTTGGCATGAGTGCTTGGGGATTCATTTTCTTAGGTCAAACAAGAGTTGACTTGGCAGCATGTTTATAGCAGAATCAAAATGCTAAACACTTCTTTTGTTGTATGCTTGCTGTATAGTTCAAAGGCTGAATGTTTAACAGTGTCTTCTGGTCTGAGCTTTATCCTTTCACACTAAGATCAGCAGAAAGCTGATGAAGATTCAGGTTATTTCCAGTCCTTCCATAGTTGTTTGAGGCTTGATAAGGCCTGTTACTAGTGTACTCAAATCCCTGAAGGTTTTGTCTCTCATTTTTGCTTTTATCTGGAACACACCTGTCAATTTTGCATGTTTTCTTTCCATGTTGAGCACAGGGAGAAACAAGAAGCTCAGAACAGGAGTTTTTCCTTAGAGATGACCCTAAGGAAAGGAAATGGCTTTACTGCTAATGTTAATCTCTAGAGCTTTACGATTCAGGGCTGTATTTCCTTTCTCTGCTGCTTGTACCACAATGTACTTTTTTGTTCATTCACTGCCACTGTCTTGGGTGTTCAGATCCTCAGAGTACTCACAGAGATTTGGGAGATGTCCTGTACTGCTTCATGTCTGATGCCTTTGGAACTTTTGAGGACAGAAACACCGGTTTTTTTCAAAGCTGAAAACCAAAACTCTTCAGGAACCGACACTTCTGTTTTCTCATTAGCATGCAAGTAGGATTTTTACTACCTAGGAAACAAGCCAAATTTTTAAAATTAACTTAAACAGTTTTATAACCATTTCAGTAATTAACCAAAAGTAAACATTAAAGGCAATGTTTTCACCGCTAGAAATTTTGAGGTGTCACATGCTGGTAATAGTTTTTTCCTTAATTTTGGGATCTGCCTTTTCTTGCTTGTGCTGGCCTTATCAGGCTCCTGATGTCTTTGCTTGTTTTTTATGGATTTTCCAAGCTGTTGTGTGACTCATTACTGAAACATTGCAGCAGCCAATGCGCATCCCGTGACAGCATCACTTATACAATGTCTGTGCTGGGTGCAAGTTTGGGTGTAGCCAGTGTGACTTGACTCTTCCAAACTATTTCTGTCCCCCTGGAGTAAGGAAAAACTGTCTGGCAGCAGGAAACTTTTCACTGCAGAGTTAAAATCTGACAATTGCTCTATTTGCTGCAAATCTTGATTTTTTTGTTGTTGTTGTTGGTTTTTTTTTAATTTTTTTTTTTTTTTTTGTTCTTTTTTTTTGTTTGTTTTTGAGGGGAGGGGAGTGTCTGAGTGCTGCAGGGCAGCTACTCTAAAGTGAAAGGAGCTGCACTTGGTTTGAAAATTAGGTTTGTCAGCAGCCTGCCTTAGAGTTAGGTAAAACTGCAGAGTGACAAAGCCCCTGGAATATTGTTAGTGTCACTGTCATCAGCAAAAGTAAACTTCAACACCTAAAAGGATTTGTAGATGAAATGTCAAGGTTGTTCTGGCAGCTGTAGAGGAGGAAGGGATCCTTCCTTGGATGCCTGAAGGTTATAGAGGACTGTGTTAAATGGTTCATTTGGTATCATACCTATTAAAGAGATTGCTGCCTTACCACAACTTCTCATAATACAGGAGGCGAGAACCGCCCGCCTCCCTCGGAATCACCTTTCACCTACTGCGTGTGAGAGCTCAGGGCAGCCGAGAGGCAGCGATCAGAGATCTGCAGAGCTGTACACGTGTCTTAGTTTGTAACAGGTCATAGGAAATCTGTTTGACACGGGAGCATCAGTGCTGGCATTTGTAGGGAAACTACAGGTTAAGAACCACCCCAGTAACAGCCACACTGGTTGACTTTCTTGTCGGCAGAGCTGCACTGGAGCAGCATTGAATGTAACCTCTGAGAATGAAACTTATATCTGGTTATTCTTCTGTCCCACAGTTCCTGCAAGGACATTGCTCACAAGTATTCAGGTCAGAATTTCCAGCTGAACACTTGTTTTTTAGCTGTAAATGCTATTGATGCTTGTTGATGGCAGCCAGTTTTCCACTTGAGGCAGGTATTGGCCTGAAGGAAGAGCAGGTTCTGTCAGAAATCAGAGGGAAATAAGCAAAGCTGAGCACAGTGCAGGAGGTGAGGGTTAATCATACCTGTGTCATAAGGAAGTGTTGGAAAAAATCTCTTGCTCTTTGCTGTGGTTCATCCATGCTGTGAATACTGAGCCTGAGATGGGTCAGGCTGGCAGGGATTTATTTCAGTGTCTGCCCCCAGCACCTGTCCTTTCTCAGCAGTTCCACAGTCACCGAATACCATGAGAAATTAAGTAGTTGTAACTAGGGAATTTTTTATAAAGCCTACAGAAATAAATTATAGTTTAGTGTTCTTCTGGAGCTCCCCAAATCCACTGAGTGATTTCTCAGGCACCAATAAAATAGGGAAGAAATCTACCTGCTAAAAATCTACCTCAGGAGCAAGTGTGCGGTAGTGAGGGGAGAAATAGATATAAGGAACTGATGCTTTCTTCTGGGAGTAGAGGCACAATTTAATGTTTCCAGTTTCTTGTTGCTCCTTCAGTTTGTTCCCCAAGATCATGGCTCACTTTGCCTTTGCTTTTTGCTCTTTGTTGTCACTTACCCAGTTACTCTTCCAGAACCTTTCTGTTTCCTGCAAGGGTAGTTTAAGTTTTACTGTAACAGTGTGAATAAGTAACCTTTCTCTCTGTAACTTGTTAGCAGTCACACACAATCTGCCTTTAGGGATTTGTGTTGAACTGGGTTATTTCTTTGTCAAAACCTTGAGGGGGATAGACACCCTTTGGCTGTAGCAGATCCAGGGAAGCTGCTTAGGGTCAGTGCTGGCTTTGAGCATTGGACTTGCTTTAGATGGAGAACCTGTCTAGGTGTGTAATTTATCCCACCACTGATAAAACAAGAAATCTTACCATTTTATCTCAGTTCTGATATGTTGATAAATACTGGGTGCTATATTTCAACCTTGTGTGGTGCAACTCATTGCACTTTTTTACCATCTTAGCCTTCATATTTGATGCAAAATTCAGTTATAAATATATCCTTTGGATGTTGTTTTAGCAGTGATTCATTGCTGTTTCAGGTAAGGATCTCAAGAAATTCAAAGTTGGGTAGGATGTGCCGAGTGCCTTAGAAAGTTAATTGTGGTTGTGTGCAAAGCAGCTCCTGCTGACACACTTGTGCCTGCCTGGTGCTTCTCTGTTCTTGGCTGATGCAATATTTCCAAGTATCCAACTCTCAAGAGATTTTTAGGACAGGGTGGTACTTTTGGACTCTGACCGTGGGCAGGTTAATTTGCCAGCTAACCAGAACTGCCCCTTACAACATTATTTATATTAAACAGAGTTTGATCAGTATCATGGGTTTGTTATGAACTTTCAGGCTGTTTAGTTTATATTTGCTCTGAGCCAAGCAGAGCACCTGGATCTCACTCACACAAGTGAGTGGTGAAAAGCAGATATTGCTGCTTTCAGCACTGGCTGGTTTTCTTTGGGCTTCTGCAGGGAACTCATGTGCTGGCAGGCAAAACAACTTCACATTTGCATTTCAGCTGGTATCTTACCCCAGGTGCTTTTAACATTTTGAAATCAGCTTTAACAAGTTTCACTGCCAGGATCTTCCCTGGCTCAATTTCAGTGCTGCAGCATCAGTCACTTGTGCTTTGTCTTGTAACTTCCTGACAGGTATTTCTCTGACAGAGATTTTGATACTCTGAATCTTTGAGGAGTTAGGAAAAGTCAGTTTTTGGATTGACACTTGCAGCAAGTATTTTATCTGGCAGGCATATTTGTGTATGTTCCAGCACAAGGCAATGTAGTGGTGTTAACTCTCAGATTCTGAAAGATCTCTGTAGTGTAGTTAAATATTTGAGAAAAAATTATTCTTTTGAAGTAATTTATTGTGAAATTTTCAATTGCTTTATATACAGTGGTGGTTCATCTGGCTGCAGGCACTGCACTGTCACGTGGGTATTTCTGCAATTTCTGCATGGACTTGAACAGGGAGTAGCCACAGAAATGTTCTATAAAATTTTCTCATTTAGTGAATGGTTTGAATGAAAAAAACCCAAGGTTTGTGTACAGTTGAATTTCAGCAATTCTCAGCCATGCAGTTTGTCCTGTGATTCCTAATTTGTGATATAATTGATACTGGAACACAATGGTTTATGGCTCAAAGGAAAACCTCAGTATCTGTTGAAAAGGTAATTATTTTGAATATATACTTTTTTGTTTCTTGGATGAAAGCAAAGGTATTATATTTAAATAGAGCTTGGCATTATTCCTTGGGAGTGATCCTGCCAGTAGCAACACCTTTGAATTTTCTTTTGATGACAGAGGGAAAACTTGGTGTTAATGAAAGTTGAGTTTTTAGTTTTTGCTGCTTCTGGAGTTTGAAATAGTTTTGCTCCTTGTTTCCCATATATCAAATAGCACAATATTTAAACTTTATTCTCATTTGCATTTCATCTATTTCAGCAGCAGTTTACTCAAACTGTTTCAAAATCACATATTCCTTTCCCACATGAATCTGTTCAGTTTACAGATATTATAGAACGTGAAGATGCTGGGTTTATTTTAAAACCATAATGAAGGTAGGACAGGATGATTAAAGGTCTTGACCCCAAACCTTTATAAACCCCTACCTTTTCCATTTGGGGCAAGGCCAAGTAATAGAGTTGGTAGCTGGTGAGGGTTGTGGAGGTGTCACTGGAAGGAGCCCCGGGGCTGCTCCTGAGTGCAGTGGTTGTGTTGGCTTCTGTGCCAGGGTGGAGTGAGGAGTCAGCAGAGCTGTCATGGTGCTTTGGGATCAGTCTGTCCTCTCCAGTGTGGCACCAAGCAGAGCCAGAGGAGCTGCTGGGGGATGTCTGGACGGTGATTGCTCTGGAAGGCACTGGCAGAACCTACTTAAAGCTGTTTATAGCTTGCAAAAAGCAGACAGGAAGGCAGACAGACAAAGGCAGTCCATAGCTCAGGATAGAGTTTGAAGGGTGCTGCCATGATTATGGATTCACATTTCCTGTCTGGAGTAAGAAATGAACAAAGTCAGATTACATACTCATTTTTCCTTTAAAAATTGAGTAGGTTTTGATAATTGACCTTCTCAGGTGCTTGCTGGGGTGGGTTTCTGGTACTCTGTTAAAGCTGCAGTGTTTGTGTTTCAGTGTTTCCCAACACTGATGTGAAAGAATTTTCTGGATCACTTGAGGGAACTCCATAACTTCTGCTGAGCTTTCTTTGTCACTGCCTTGGGAGCCAAGAGCTTTGGGCAGCGTTTGTCAAACATCATCTCTCATTGCATTAACCCTGTTGTCAGTGAAGCAGTGCAGAAATATATCTGGACTATGTTCATCTTAAAGGGAAGGGAAAAAAAAAAGTTTATCTGGTAACTTCACATAAAGCACCATCATTTAACCTGAAGCTGAGTTTCTGTTTCAAGTTCTGGATCTAGAACCTTTCCTTTATGATCTCTTATTCTAGACTTGTCTGTGTGGCAACAGAAAGCAAAGGGTCAATCCAGTGTTAACCTGAGGTTGTGACACCTGTGGAGAGAGGATTAATCTTTCTTGAAGAATCCAGAAAAGTTATTTCTGAGAATGCTGGGTGCTTTTGCACAAGCTTCTTCCCAGGGACTGTTCAAAGAGGTGAATGTAGGGATCTGCATTCCTGTAACATTCCTCTGAGAACGCAAAGGGACAAAGCAGGTGTCTAAAAGGTTGTGCACTATTTTAGGGAGAAATCTGATTAATGTTGATAGGCTGTTCAGAATCTGGCTATAACCTCCTGTCAGATTATAGTTCACACCAAGGTCAGCTCTAAACCTTCCGTCTCAGTTTCAGACCGTGTCCCATGTGAAGGGCGTTTGGAGATGAGGAAATTGAGTTTTATCTTCTCACTCACATTTTCATGCCTTTGATGATAGCAGCGTTCTTTTCCTGAGGAGACTGTCCTTCAGCACAATCTGAGCTCTGAAATTCACTTCTTGTGCTTTTATCATTAACATATTTTAGCTTTACTATGTTTTGGAAATCTCTGCTTGAAATGGTTTGTCCCGTGCTGAGGGTCAAAAAGGTTTTGGGAAAAATTTCCACATAGTAACATTTTAATCTCAAATAATACCTTCAGCAGTATTTTGCTTTTATCATTTAGGCAATTGGAAGAAGTTCGAAGTTCTTGAACCAAATGACCAGCAGAAAATGTGTCTGCTGCTCACCTCCCTCTGATCACCCCCTTTCCATGACCACAGTCACTGTTTTCCATGTGGTTGCTTAGGAGCTTCCCAGGCTTTGGCAGAATTGGTCTTATTTTCTGATATCTAGGTTATTTTGAATAACTGAAAATTCTCTGGATCATAGTCAGTTTTCATTCTCTTGCTTGCTGAAGCTGTAAGCAACAAACTGTCCTTGAAAGGGGTAGGTCCCAGCATTGTGTTGGTTACATGGATTTTGGAAAACACTTGTAAAATGGAGATTTATTTTCTACAGATATTGAGAATACCAAATAGAAATCATTGGCCTTCATATGAGGAGGCAGTCTGAGAAAAAACTGTGCTGCTAAATAGCAGGAAGAGTTTGTGTCATTTCTGTACTAGTTAAAATGTTGACCTTCACTTTTAAAATTAATAAAACCTCTTCCCTTTGAATGGACTGAGGAGAGGTTAATGGAATTGAATCCCCATCTTAACCCAAATTTCCCATTATTTGTTCTCTAGTGGAGACAGCCTCCTAATTCTCAGCATTAGACTTTTACCTTCCCTTCAGTAATTCAGATTATATTTGGAGATTTGCCTGGCAGCTGATAGCAGAAGTTACCTTACAAATACTCAGAAATTTATTTGTTAATCAAAAATGTTTTCCAGGCAGGTGCCACGTCCTACCTTTTAGCTACTGAATAACATAAGTGATGTAAATAATTAAACCCCTTCTTTTGAAAACCATTTCTATTGAGGTAACTCTGGTTTTGTGTTTCCTTGCAGGGGTGGCAGATGGTGTTGGTGGCTGGAGAGACTATGGGGTTGACCCTTCTCAGTTCTCAGGGACTCTCATGCGGACGTGTGAACGTTTAGTGAAAGAAGGACGGTTTGTTCCGAGCAATCCTGTTGGAATTCTCACCACAGGCTATTGTGAGCTGCTGCAGAACAAAGTACCTTTGCTTGGTAAGACACCAAAAATATGTCAGTTCAATCTGGGTTGTGTGTTGCCTACACGTGGACTTGCTGAGGGGTGCTTGAATCTCTTGTCATTGTCTACAGCAAATTTGCAGGCAGTTAACTTGTCTTAATTATTGAAAACATAGAAATGCAGTCACCTTGGTGGCATCCTTCTTTTCTCTAAAACTGTTTTAATTAATTTAGTAATGCAGGGAGTGTTGATGTGTGTATTTATATATAAAATAAAAGGCCAACAGTCTTTCTGTGGGAAGGGTGAATTCACCAGAGTTTGCAGAGCGAGTTCTGTAAGTGGAACACACTGCACATGTGCTCACTCTGTATTTTGTATGTATAAATAACTGTTCTCTGCTGAAAACTCTTCATGCCTGGTTGTGGCTTTCTGCTTCAGCTATGCAAGGAAAAACATTTTCTGAGGATAATTGGATGCAATTCTGCTCATTCCTGGCCTTACTCTGCTCCTGTTGCCTTTTATGTCCAGTGGACTCAAACCTCAGTTGGTTGACTGGAGTAGTTCATATCATGGGATCCCTGGTAGCATTATTTTTATAAAGCTTTGTGGGGGGATTCATTACAGATCTTTCTGAAAGCCAACTGAAGTAGATGCTTCACATATTCTGTGTCAGCCTTGATGGGACACAGGGCATTCAGCTGCCTGGGGACTGGGAGCTGATAGAGAGGCCACGCTTGGCCTCAGCTGACAACTGGGACACTGCTGCCAAGGGGACACTTCTCTAAAGGACATGAGACCTCTTGTGCACCAAGAAAGTGTTTGCCCTGCACGAAATGCACGCAGCTCACCTGACCTTAAGCTCCTGTGCCAGAGCAGCACTGTGTGAGCTATATTTAACTTGTCTGCTGAGCTGGGAGCAGATGTTCTCGTATTATACGCCCAAAGAATAGGTTGGAACCTCAGGAGTGACCTTAAGTGTCACAAAAATAGCAGTGGTCAGTAATTACATTAGGATTTGGTGTGTTGAATGGTGCTTATTTGTGCAAAGCAGATGTAGCTGTAAGTGAGCTACAAAGTGGGGCGCTGGCGAGAGCTCTCCCTGTGCCTTTGGAGACGGAGCAGCTCGGCTGGGCTTGACCTTTGCAGTGCTGAAAAGCAGCGTGTGCTGAGTCACAAGATCTGCATTCCACACATGGCCTCCTGGTTACACTCTGCTAATAGAGTTAGAATTTGAAACTAATGATCCTTAGTGTTTCTCCTTCAACTGAGAACAGTATTTTTAGAAGGGGGAATAAAACCCTGGAATTACCACAGCAATGTGCATTTAGAGTTTATTTAAAATAAAGGGACAGGAGAGACTTCATTAAGGAGGATTCATTAGTCAATAACTTTTCCTTGCTGTTGTGCTTTAAGCCTGGATACTTGGTTCATCAGGATTGAATCCAGCAAATAATATACAATAAAACTGGAATGGGGGGAAACTGTGCCATTTATATAATCACTCTTGTGTTACAGAACAATTTTGGTCACTGTCACATATAAAATCAGAATTTTTCCAGAGGTACTGCTTTGACTTAACATTCATTAAGGATGGAGAAGGTCCTGTGTGTTCACTAGAGAACAGATTCAGGGCAAGTGCATTGCAGGGAACTCTGTATTAGAAAGAGAAACGTCTGGAACAGGCAATGCCTGGAGCCAGCTGGACATCTGCACTAGCAAGCCTGATCCTAAGCTTTGCTCACTGCAAGCTTGTGGTCTGTCCAGCATGGTGCTGTACTTGGAAAATCCTGCTGGAAGAACAGGAGGGTAGAAGATGAAGACAGTTCATGAGCTGGTGATACAGGTCAGAAGTTGAGAAGAAATGCTGTAGCTGTATTTTACCCTCTTAGGGGATTGAAAGGTCTTTTGGTGGCTGTGCTGTCCTGTCCTGTTTGCAGAATTGAGCGATTGCTGTTTGCTGGGAAGGACTTTGGGTTTCTTTGCAATATAGCATTTTTGTGGCTTGCAACCAAGCACAGTTGGTGGCTCCTTCCCAGTGAATGAATGGAGAATTCCTCAGTGCCCTCAAGCATGGCTGGGATAGTTCCAAGCACAGTTGACATCATGTTTCTGCTATTACTTTAATTTGGAATAGTATTTGTCTCTGAAACATGTTTTTCTTAAACTTGTAGAGTTGGTATCTTGAAGATGTGTCAGGATTATTATTTTATAAACCTGAAACAAGCCCTGCAGAGCCAGGCTGGGAGGAAAAGCATTTCATGTTCTGAGCAGAGAAATGCAGCAGGACCTAATACTTAATTGCAAACAGTTCTTTGCTTGGTGTAGTTTATTTACAGCTGATGAGTGAAACTGTGTGGAGAGCTCCTAGCATTGTATGGATGCTACTAGAATTCTATTATCTCCATGATTTCGGAATTTCAGTATTTTATGTGAGTTCTGTAAATCCGGTCCTATAGCAGAATGTGCTGACGTATGTTGGGATGGAAAACTGTAAATAAAGCCAAAGAAAACAGGTATTTGTCAGCATAATGTGTTTACCAAAATCAAAGCAGGAAGAGTAAATTCTACACAAAAATCATAGTTTGTATTGCAAAGATTTCTAGCGTTTTTCTAGGTTTATTTTATATTATTTCTGGCATTGTTGAGTATTTCCATTTCTCCTGACTTTGAAGCTTTGATAAATGTTGTAATAATTGAACTATTGATCAATGATCAGTGAGAGAACAAGCAGTTTCTGTAAGGCTGACTGCAGTCACTGTGTTTGCAGGGAGCAGCACAGCTTGTATAGTAGTCCTGGACAGATCAAGTCATCGTTTACATACAGCCAACTTGGGAGATTCTGGATTTTTGGTAGTCAGAGGTGGAGAAGTCGTCCATCGATCTGATGAGCAGCAGCATTACTTCAACACTCCCTTCCAACTGTCAATAGCTCCACCAGAAGCAGAAGGAGTTGTCTTAAGTGACAGGTAAGGGGGAAGAGGAACCTTAATTTTTAATCCGTGCATGTGACCAGCTCCTAAAAAGTTGCAGTTTTGCTGCTGTGGGGCTCTTCTGTACCACATAGGATTTAAACACGTATCCAGTCAGGCCCTTCATCTTCCACCCTCCCTCTTTAGGTAAATGGGAACACTTCTCACCTTGTACTTGACTTTGTACATGTTGCACAGCCTGAATTTATTGGGCTGTTCATGGTGGTATATTCCCATAGCCATGGGCATGTTCAGATCCATGGGAAGATGTCACCCACTATAGCTGATGTGTGGACAAGTGGCTGGGCTTCCCAGCAGAGCCTTGGTTCCCATCCCTGTCTGTGCTCCCTTGGGACTGTTTGGAGTAGCTAATTTAGATATCTTGGCACCGAGGTTGCAAGTGCTTGAAGAATAGAGCAGAGGGACATGTGACTGTAACTTGTGTTTCCAACTTTCTGTTTCCAGCAGCATATTGTATTTGACCAAAACCAGCAAAAAAACTGTTTGGCAGAACACCAAGCTGGGAATGAGAGTATGAGGAAGGAAAGGACAATCTGTTCACAGAAATGAGTTGTTTCAAAGGCAGGCTTGTTCTTGTGTCTTCCCTTAGGAATGTCAGGCTGATCCATCCTGACTTTGTGAAGTTTCACCAGTAATATGAAATAAACTCAAAAATAAACAGCTTTCAAATGGGTGTTAAAATGCAGCTCTCAAAAATGTCTCACTCATTAAAGTGATATCCCTCATCTGAATATAGGGAGGTGGTAACAGGATCTTCAAAGAGTGGCCATGGAATAAAGGGAATGCAGTAGGCAGCTGAAGTTTTGGACTCAAAGAGCTTGAGTCTTTTCCAACCTAAATGATTCTGTGCAGTATCAGGGCTGATGCAGTAAAGGTTGAGACTTTAATCCAAAATAGCTCTTTTTGAAAGTGTTGGTTAAGCTGTTGAAACTCCTGGCCGTTCTTAAATGTGGTTTTATTTCTTCATCCTGCAACTACTGAGAGGAAGCCAGGGTAGGACTCTGAAATTAGAACCCTTCAGAAATCCAAGCTCTTTGTTAGACTAAAATTAAATGATGGTTTGAAATTCCAGAGCTGTAAAAATCTTAATTTTTCTGTGATTCTCTGTCATCCGTAGGAAGACCATAAAAACAAAGAGCAGAAGCAGAAGGATAATTGATAATGTCCAGTGGAAGTCAGGGAAGCCAAGTAATCTGAGTCATGCAATAATAAGGAAAGCACAAGATAAATGTGCTCCCACACTTCAGCTCTGAATCATGATTACAGCTTTCTGGCTGGTTCCTGCACTGTTCCTGACGTTAATTAGTACTCATGCTCCTTGTCAAAATGCTTCTCCTGTCCTTTTTTATTTGTTGTCCCAGTTCAGGGATGAATTTGGCTATATATGGGCATAGGCAGGCAATCTTAACTCCATCAGCCTTCCTGAAGCTACACATCAGCTGAGCAAAGCAGCTCCTCTGTGTTTTGGCAGAGCCCAGTGGCCTGGGATGCAGTAATTTCTCCTTTTTGCAGACCCCTGAAGAGTCTTTAAAAATGAAAGGTTTGTTATGTTGCTTCTGAGAATCAGATTTTGCAGCAATATTCCTGCCCAAACTGGGTGTTTTTTCCTCTTGGTGTTGTGTAATGGGTTAGACACAAGCATTCCAACAGGCTGTGGTCTCCTGGTGGTGATTTCCAGACTTGTTTCATATTCCATTGAATTAGAAAGTGATTCAGAATCCTGAAGCGTTTGGGCCAGGCCCATTATGAATTGTCCTTTCAAGTATTGCTCTCTTACATCTTCAAGATGAGCAGAAGGAAGCCCTGAGCTGCCATTCTGCTTACTGGTTTCCATGGAGACACACTCCTGAAGCAGATTAGTTTGCAGGATTGTTCATGTGGGAATTTTAACTGCAAATCCTGGGTGTGGGAGCTGGAACAGGACCTGTTTGCAGTCACAGTGCCTGTGGTGGAGCTTTCCTGACCGCCCATCCTGCTGCTAAAGCTCCCCAGTGAGTGATTATTCTGTCTCTTGCACAAGCCCCCAAAGAGCAGGGAAGTGCAGAAGCTGTGGATGTGCTGTTTGAGGTTGTTTGGTGTCTTTGTGAGGGCTGGAGTCCTTTAACCTCTGTCCATCCCCAGCCCCGAGGCTGCTGACAGCACGTCCTTCGATGTCCAGCTTGGGGACATCATCCTGACAGCCACAGATGGATTGTTTGACAACATGCCTGACTACATGATCCTGCAGGAGTTGAAAAAGTTGAAGGTGAGTGTGTGTTCTCAAGCTCTCACATCTTTTGTGCTGGCTAAACCTTTATAGTTACTACTTCTAATATCCTTTGTGTTTTATATAAAAACCCCAGCACCAAGTGCTGTATCGTTAAAAGGCTTTTCAGATAACACCCCATGTGAGCAGTGCAAGGGACATTGACCTCACAGGGCTTTCTCTTGGATCTGCATCCAGGCTGGATCCAGAAGCACCAGCTTGGGCATAAATTTCCCAAGTAACAGCTGATTCGATGTCAGTAACTGGTGAGGGAGGGAGAGGAGGAGGGGAAATGAAGGAGATGTTCAGTAGCAGGTGCTGCCTTTGGCCACACACTGCACCTGCAGGTTGGAGATGATACACAGAGAATCCTCTCCCGGGTTATTTGAGGGTGAGCTTACACTTAAAATAACTTTCAGCTTCGGTGAAGGTTTATAAACCAGTAATTCTGACTTAGTATGGGCTGACTGAATTGTGAGTTGCACATGCTTGAAAAATCTTGAGTGTTCTATAAAAAAAAATCCTGTCAACTTTTCCACATTAGTGACCACAAATGTTCTTTTTAAGCAGTAAGAATACATTAAAATATTTTAACTTGGCTGAGAACATTTAGCTTCAGGCTATTTACTTACAGAAAGGAAAGTACACTTAAGGAGATATCAATATGTATAAACTCCTTGAGGAAACTTTTGCTGGGAAATGCAAATTAGAGAATTGCAGTGTGGTTTTAAGAGAATTCGGCCTCCCCTCATCCTTCAGCTCCACAGGTCACTAATGTGTCACTGGGGCTGCAGTCACCTCGTCTGTGCACACAGTAAGGCTGTCCTGGCTGGCCACTGGAGCTGGAATTCCCATGTGGAAGAAAGCTGAGCTCCACCTTTTGGCGCATTTGGGAAAGGCACTGGAGTTCCCCGAGAGGTTGAGCCAAAAGTTAATCACATAAATGCCTGCTAATTCCCAAACCTGCGGGGAAGGCTCTTGAAATGGCAAGGCATTTAAAAATGGTTACAGACAAAAAGAGCAGTGGTTGTCTGTCATGTTGGCTTGGGTGAGAAAAGCCTGGGAGGAAAGCAGCAGAATTACTGACACAGGGAAAAAAGGCCCTTAGAATTCAGCCTGGAGAAAGTGTGTGTGCTCTCAGTGCATTTTTCTCACCTGACTTTAAAGTGCTCCTTTTCCCCAAGGGTGCTCTCGTCAACTGGGGTGAGAGACACAGAGGTTCAAGACTTGCACTCGAGATAAAACAAATACTTCACCAGAACCTGCTTGGGAGGGAGGGAAGGTCCTTGCAGGGACAGCTGCCAAATGCCCTGTTCCCTTCAGGTGACATAGTTTAGTCTGCTTTGAGTATTACTCTTCTAAGTTTCCAAATTCTGGAAACCGTCCAAACCCAAGTCTTGAGCTGCTGGTGGGGATTTGGGGTCTGGCTGTGCCTTGTGAAGATCCACAGTTGTACCCCAATGTACAAAGCCTAAAGAATGGAGAAAGCTCTGTTTGCAAGGGAAGGTGGTAATTAATGCCCTGGCGGTGAGGCATCTCCAAACCTGACACAGATCAGCACAACTTCTGTAGGCTTCTGTATAAGAATAAACTTCTTTTCTCTTTAATTTAGAACTCCAACTACGAGAGCATCCAGCAGACTGCTCGGAGTATTGCTGAGCAAGCCCACGAGCTGGCCTATGACCCCACGTACATGTCACCCTTTGCACAGTTTGCATGTGACAACGGATTGAATGTCAGAGGTAAGAGCTTCTCCTCCTCCCACTGCTGCTGTCTTGGAGACATCTTCAGCAAAGTGAAGTTCTGCTGTTCCAAAATCCAGTAGGAAAACAGAACAGTAGGAAATGTGGTTGGCAGGAGAGCACCAAGCTCGTGTGGGATTTGGCAAAGCCCCCAGGGCCTGCACAGACCATCCCAGCCCAGCAGAGCAGGAGCCTCCTGTGGGGAAGCAGCTGGAGCATGGAGAACAGAGCGCCCTGATTGTTTTATTTTTGATCTAATCTGTGCATTCCTGCCCCTGGAATCCTTCCTGATAGGAGTTCTCCAGTACTCCTGTACTTGACTTGTTGCTTGGATTCGGGTGTGTGGGTGGTGGTGTGTGAGGGCAGTTTTTTGTTTGGGGTTTTTTTTTTTAAGGTCTCCTCTTACTGCTGTGTTTCAGCTGAGGTTCTGCCCACTCTTGGGTAGATTTGGGATTTGTTTTTTAATTGAAATTTACAACCCTTGTATCACTGGCATCCCCATACTGATGTCTCTGTTGGTTCTGTTTCTGTGCTTTAGAAAGATATTGGCAAAACACCTGGCAGAACTCAGAGCCCAAGCAAATACCTTCTTTTAATAATTTTATACTTTTAAATAAATAAATATAATTCTGCCAGTAAAGATGTTCTCATCTCTGTATCAGAAGGGCAGGATTTCCTGCAAGAACCTTAAGCCCCTTTCCTCAGGTAGAGAGAGCCGCTGTCACACCTGGGCTCTGTGTTGCTCCAAGCTCAGGCACTCAGTGATGAAGCTGCAGATCTCCAGAATCCAAGGGATTGGTTTGACTTCCCACATAACAAAACCTCTCTTCTGGGCCATTTCTCCAGGATTTGAATGTGTTGCTCTGGCTGCTGAGCATTGAAAAGTAACTATTTAAAATGTTAAGTAGCTTTTAGGAGGATGTGAGGTAATACACTGTTGGAGAAGATGCTAAAGAGGTGTTTGATTTACAGTGGAAATTCCTGAGGAGATCTGATTTCATGGCAGTTTCCGTGTAACAAAGCAGTGTCAGGTGTTTGTGCATTTATTAAAGAGTCTGCTGAAAACAAGCTTTGTGCTCTGCCAGCTACCAGCAGTGTTCAAGGTTCTGACCTCCTTTTCATAGTTTGATCTCACTGGAGCTTAAAAGGAGAGTGTTTTTGTGCTGTGTTAAATGTCACTGCTCCCCTCGTTTTGGAAACGAGGGGGAGGCAGAGTTTGTGTCTACTCAAACCAGGTTTTGAACACCAACCATTTTCAAAACAACTTTCCATGGGGAATGTCACAGATCATCAGAAGACAACCACTGTGGTTTGATGAAATAAGAGGGTTTTTGCTTCCATTGCAGGGGGGAAACCAGACGACATCACCGTCCTTCTTTCCATCGTAGCCGAGTACACAGACTGAGGTCCTGGCGCTCTCAGCTCCCCGGGCCCCCCGGCCGGTTTCCTGCTGGCAGGATTGTTCCTTCCTTCCCAGCTGCTCTGGGCAGCCGGCCCTGAGCCCGGAGCCTGCCCCGAGACACAGCTGAGGCCCTTGTTAAGAACCACTCGTAGTCCACTGGTCTTGGTCTGCCAGCAAGAGATGAAGAAACTCAAGGCTTGGAGCTTGTCTTTGAGAGCTGAGTCCTTGTCCGGAACAGGGGGAGGATCCATCCCACAGCGTTGCTGTGTTGGAGGTGTGACTTTCCAAGGAGTAGAATTGGTTGATCACCTTTCAAACTAGATCAGTAGGTAACGCCTCTGCACGAGGGCACATTACTCTATTTCCTAGGAACATTCACTGTTGTTGAGGGTGTGTTACAGACCCAGTTCCATAAAGCATAGTCTTGTTCCAGTGATAGCCAAGGTTTTGTGTTTCTGAGCTCCAGTTTTCAGGAGATTTATAACTGCTGTAAACATTCTGCTCTTGCCATCCATGGTGTCAGCCTTAGGAGCCTTTTCCAGTACGAGATTTCAAACAAACCTAGTTCAAGTTATATGGATGCAAATGTGTTTTGTGATTTCAGGTGCTTAACTGTGATCTTAAAAGTTCTGCAGATCATTCGTCCATAATGGGCCTGGTTCTGGATGTTATGGCTGTGGATAATTTTTTTTTTTTTTTAAACAAAAATTCTAGCTCAGTCTCAAACAGCTGAGCTGGCCACATTTGAGGTCTTTCAGCATTTGAACCCATCTCAGTGTGGGATGATGGTAAATGCTGCGGTGGGAGGTTGCACAAAGAACAGCTCATCCTCAACTCTGAGTGTCTTCACTTTGGGTAGATAATTCTGTTGTTGATATAAAACATAATTTGTGTTAATAATTGCCACTCTTGCTTGTAGAACAGAATATGCTGCACCAGTTTAAGTCCAGTTGATCCTTTCTGACTCAAACAGGCACCTCTTTGCTTCTGCTGCGGCAGCGAGTACGAAAATGGAAACTTAATGAATAATCAGCAAAACTTACATTTCATTTTAACTAAAATTTAGGGGGTTCAATGATCCTTAATGATGTTTACAGTTATCTAACAGCCACTTTGCAATATGACATTTCCTTTTCAATGACAGTAGCTCACGTTTGTCCCCCCTCTTCCAGCCAGTTTTCCTTTTCCTTTCCTGAGGCTCATACGAAAGCTGAGAGCTGTAAAGATATATATATTTTTGGTCAGTTTTTCATTAACTTTTTTGCTGGTAGAGAAGTATGTAGAAATAAATTAAAGCCATGTTTTTATATATAAAAAGTCGGGTAATGTTGCTGTTTAGGTGAGTGCAGTTAAACTTGGTCAGTAAGGAATCTTACCTGCTCTCAAGAGGAGATTTTTACTACCTGGTTTATTGTATTAAAACTGTTTAAGTTTGAGGTTACCTCAACTTGTTTAAAGAATTTTTGTGGACTTGTACTGTATATTTGCGTAACTATGTCAAGCTTTTATTTAAGGTCATTTAACATGTACCATGTACATGTCATTTTACTGTATTTCAATGCATCATGCTTGTAACAGGCATTTCATTTATAATAAGTGATTAATTTGGGAGCTCTTCAGTAATTTATCTGCTATTCCTCAATTGGCATAATGTTAGATATCTACTTTAAATCACCTTGTAATTACTTGTCAAAATGCCTTAACTACCCTAACTTGACCAAAATAGGATTTTTGGTGAGGGTACGGGGAGGATTATATTAATGAAGAAAAATTAATTAGTTTTGCGACACACGAACAGTGAGTGGTAGAGAACTTTGCACAACCTGTCAGTCCTTGTTGTTTTTAACCTGAACAAGCTGTCTCTGGCTGTCTTGGAGGAATGTATTTACATGCAGAACAGGGCTTTGTTTCTCGTTTGGGAGGGGCCTTTCTCTCCCGACTCTGGGTGTCTTTACATTTATCCAGTATTTACTCGCATGCTTCTGGATTAGAGCAGATTTGATCAATTCTTCTTTCCCTTTGCGCTTCCCTTCAGGCGACGCCCCCGTGGCCCCGGGCTGTTCTCTGCTCTCAGCACAGCCCCCAGCCCTCCTTGTTGCCCCTTCCCGGCTTTCCAGACCTTTCCCTGGGGGCGTGTGCGGGTCAGAGGGTCTGGAATTCCCGAATTCCCGCTGCTCCGGGGCTGGGCGCGCTCCCTGTCTGTATCCACAAAGCCGTTTCCCTCATATCACACCATGACTTGTTGGGTTTTTTTAAATAAAGAACAAATTTGGGTTTTGATTTACAAATCATGAGTTTTTCCCTCACCGGGCACACCAAAGACCAGTAAAGCTTTTAGCTTTTCCATCTGTTTATAAAGCAATACTGTATTATAAAGAATTGATATTTTTATCACATGCTTGATTGTTTTGGGTTTTTTTTAAGATGTGCACTCTGAACATATCAAACCTGATTTTTTCCTATGAACTTAACGCTGTCTGCGCACAACTGATCTTTGGAGAAGGAAATGACAGGGCCCATCTTATAAAAAATAATTCCCAGCGTTGCATGAAGCAGTAACACTTGCTAGGGGTTAGGTTAGAGGGAATGTTCACCAGACGAATGTACCAGGAAGGTGTTCCCTGATTTGGAAGCGAGCGGAGCACGGGCTGCCTTGAAGCTGCTGTAGAGGGTTGTGGTTTGCTTTGGGAGCTGCTGGGCTGGGAGCAGGGATCTGAAGAAACAGGAGGAGGAGCTCTGTCCCCCAGGAACCTGGGATTGCTGCAGCAGCACAGTAGGGATTGGGGTGGAACAGGGCTAAGATGTGGTGAATTGGAAAAGCCCTGTGGTTCCTTGCTGTTTTCCTGGCTATCTTTGGGAGAGCTGCGACATACAGTCCTAAATGTCATTTTTTAGGCTGAAAACAAAACCAAACCAAAAACCGGATTTGGGACCAGGCAGTTACAAGTGAGGTGAGGAGAAGGGAGAGGCAAAGGGGTGGGAGGATTTGGTGATGGAATGTCCATCTCTTGGTAAGGCACATCCTTTCTGCAGGGGAAAGGCAGCTGCTGTGTGGAGAACTCGACTGTATGCAGTAGTTTCTGACAAAGATAGCTGAAACCATGAAGCAAATCTGAGTCTGTATCTGAGGATGCTTTTTTGTTGCTGTTAAAATGAGACTATCATCTATGCTTACCTAAGAGGCAATTATGTGAATTTCATGTCTGAGGTATAACTTATGCAGGAATAGTTCTGTAAATACATTTAAATAAATTGTAAAGATATTTAATAAATATAGTATTTATACTAAAATGTGCTTTTTAAAGTCAAGTTGCCTGCAAACCCTCTGTTGGTGTGGGGATGTGGTTGGTGGCACAGAGGCACAGCCAGGGCCGGGGTGGGGCTGGGCTGTCACTGTGACCTCCCTGCACCGCTCTCAGATCCATCCACACCTGAGTGACACCCAATGCCTTCTGCAGCAGTCTGGCAGATAACGATCCTTTAATTGGCTGGGAATTGCAGTGTTGTATTCCAGTGTGACTTTGGAAGTACTGCACTGCCCCTGATGTGTGGTGGAAGAGACGCAGGGAAGGAAAAGAACAATGCAAGTCTGAAACACAAACCTTTATTTTTTTTTTAAATGCAATTCTGTGACAACTGTGGTTGTCTGGTTATAAATCCTGGTTCTACAGAGTCTCTGTAAAAACCTGAGTTCTCCTGGAGCTGGGCTGGGTTTGGCTGTGACAGAGGGCTTGGATGCGTTATTTTTCCAGCACCCTTAACCAGAACAGCAGCTTTATTTGCCTAATGTGGTAACAGAGTTTGAATTCAAACTGAGCCTCTCTCTAGTGAGTGTTCTGAGAGCAGAACCCCAGCAGTTCCTGCAGAACACACAAACCTCAACAGAGTCAATCGTGACCTAAATTTGTGCCATTACAAGAGCACTGACAGTTCTAGAACATTCTGTGCTGCTGGGTCACAGCACCAGTGACAGAGGCTGGGCCTGCACTGCCCTTCCCTCCTGGGCACCCCCCCGGGGGACTGCCTGTCCTTGGACCCCAACCCCTGCACTACAGAACCTGGGAGCTCTGCAAGGCACCAAACTCCTCCTCGGTGTCACTGGCTGTCACCAAACTCTGGAAGGTGTCACCAATGGCCTCCTTCTCCTTGTAAGAGACAGCTCCAAAGAATAAGGAGTGGAACTGGAAAACACGTATTTGTACAGGTAAGAATTCTGTGATACAGAATTTGGGCATTAATTATTTGTGAAGCTTTTGCCACTTTAAGATCTTAGTCTGCAGTATTTCCCAGTGAAACCCACCTGCCCCCAGGAGTGTTCCCAGCAGTGGTGGGATTTTCCTGCTGTGCTGCTGTGACAGCTGATCCAACTGATACCCCGAGTGCACTTGGGGGTGCTCAGCCAAACAGCAGCAGTGGGGTTCCACTGCTGCCACCGTGGGGAGTTCTCTCACCTTCTCATAAGGAGCCTCTGTGGCTTCTCCTCCTGCGGCCTCTGCCATGGCTGCTCCTGCTCTGCCTGGCACATCCCTCTCCGTGCCTCTGGGAATAATTTTTACCTCTCGTTTTGCCAAAGCACTTGGGGGTTTTGCTGAGTCCATGCTTGGAGTGTTTCCCTTCTGCTGTGGCTTTTTGGAAGTGGCTGTGTCTGCATTGCTGGCTCCATCCATGGAGGTCTGGCCAGGTTTACCCATGCCTGTCCTTGAGCTGGATTGGACAGAGTAGGGCAGGTCAGTAACTGGCTTTGTGTTTCATTGGAATGTCCCTGTTTTCTGTTTGTGAAAAGATTACAGCTTTAGAGGAGAATCTCAGCATCTTCCCTCCTGCTGCACCCAGACCCCACGGAGATGAGGAAAGCAGCAGCTTGTGCAGTGTTCTCTCTTGCACCCCTTTATTGCAGCTGTGCTGCTGAGGTGTTCCTGAAGCCCTGTAGTTTAGTTTTCCTGTGAAAACCTGAGTTTTTCACCCTCAAGGCCACCTGCCCCCTCAGCCCCCGTTACCTGTCCCAGGGCTGTGGGCAGCAGGCAGGCTCTGGCAAGGCTCCCTCCTCAGCCTCACACAAGGTAGCCAGGATAAAGCTGGCCTCCAGCAGCAGGTCCTCGATGCTGAAAGCAATGGGTCTAAACACAAATATTGAGACCAAACAGCACAAGGAATTACAGACATGGTGGGAGGTGATGCAGCTTGTGCAATTCTACCTATGGATTAAGAAATGCCTCCTCTGAAAATCTGTATTTGCTGCAGAGGAATGAGAGGGGCTCCTGTTACAGATCTCACTGCTCCAATCAGCAAATGCTGTGCAGTGTCAGTCAAATGATAGCTTTCAATATGTAATGGTTAAAATTATATTTATTCAGAAAACGTATTGTTTCTTTAAAGTGCTAAATAAATCACTGCCTGCAGGGGACTGAGAGCCTCAGGTGTCCAGGTAATTTAAACACAGTGAGCTCATCAGTCAGCAGTGCTGCCTTGGCAATGCCCACACCTGCTTTATGTGGAATTACACACTCTGGACTGCAGGTTAGAAATGGCTTTTGGTTTGGAATGAAAATCTGCTCAAATCTGCAGTTCAGTGTTCCTTGGGTGGCTGCAGGGGTCCCAGCCAGGGCAGTTCCCACACCTACTTTCCACATCTGTCAAAATGGATGGACACAGGAATGCTCGTGGCTTCGGAGAACACCAGCAGGCCCTGCAAGGAAGTGCTTGTTAAACCCAGAACATTCATATTTGAATGGAAGTTTATCCCAGCTGCTGTTTACTGACAAAAAGAGGGGAAAAATCTGCTGTTTCTAAGAACAATTTCTGTCCTTCCCTGCTAGAGCTTTGCCAGAGGAGGTTCTGCATGGAGAACTTCCCTGGTCATGATGCTTTCCCTGGGGCAGCTGTGCAGTGTCTGCCCAGCACAGAAACCACATTTCTGTTTCAGAAATGTTTTGTTTGCCTTTCAAAGCCTGCTGTGAGGGGCTCTGCAGTGTTTTGAGGATCCTGGGGTTTAAAGCTAATCCTCAACCAGGTGGTGAAACGCTGCTGCTGTCAGGAAGGCTGGTGGGACACAGCCCAGGGCCATTCCATAGGGATCGTCCTGTGTTGCCCTGGTCCAGTCAGGCACGTTAATGGGAAATGTTTCTTTTTTTTCCAGACAAATTCTTACTTTACCCTCAATTCTTTGAGACAAAATGTTACTTCAGAATCTACTCCAACTTGAAAGTAGTCAAATTCCTCTGGACTGAGCTGTATCTCAGTAAGCATTGTCCTTGAAAAGTCTGTTTGAGATAAAAACAAAGTCAGGGACTCACAGCAGTGAAGTTTGAACTCAGCAAAGCTGTGATTGTAACACTGAGGTTTTTACATCAGCATTGTTTGAACAAATAACTGTGTTTTTATAGTGGTTAACAGTAATAAATGTTTAGCTTATATACATATTATAACTAAGTAAAACCCTCAATTTATTTACAGTTCATTGTGGACATTTAAATGGATTTTAATAGAACCTACTCCATGTTCTGCTGTGTGATCTAACCCAACACCTGCTGCTGTTCTTGCAGATCTGCTTCTTCCACAGGCATCCATCACAAATAATATTCCCAGCTGCCTATTGTTGTATAGATGGGAAGCCCAAAATGTGGCCTGACTTTAAGAGATTAACCAAAATTCCGGACAATCATCAGAGCACAATGGAGGTGGACTGAAGCTCTTTGTTTTGAATTACAATATTTTCCTGACCTGCAAGTGGCAACAGGAAATTGGCTGTTCAGTTTCAGGTATTCAGTTGTTTGTTACCATGAGATTGCTCCGTGGCTGTTAATGGGTGTGTGAAGAGAACGTGAGAGGGCACTTTCCTGCTGTGTGTCAGTCCCAGAGAGCTCCAAGGAATTCCACAGCCACTCGAGCTGCTCCCCGGCACAGCCAGGCTGCCAAGGAAGTGTTCCAGGCTATTCCCACTCTTCCTTTTCTCTGCTCAGGAGCTTTGTTTTATCTCTGAGAGTTCACACAGGCTCTTGTAGCTGTGGCAGGGGGTGTTTGTCACGTGCAGCTCACAAAGGAGAGCAGGTGTGGGGCAGGGGGTTTGATTTCTGTGGAAGCCCCAGGCCATGGCAGGTGAGGGGTTCAAAGGGCACAGGAGGTGCTGCAGGCAGGGAGATTCACCAGGAGCACGCTGCCTCTCATTGCCCCTCCTCCCTCCCTGGGGTTTTGGTACCTCTTTACCAATTGTACCATTTTTTCACTTTCTTTCTGACAATAGTTCTGTTAAGTGAATGTTTCTAAACTCACCAACTGTGTCACTCCAAGTGTCATCTCTTTATTTTCAGTAATTTCTGCCCTGTTTCACTCCAGTTTCCACCACTGGATCCTTCTTGCTCTCCCTGCCTCAGCCTGTTCCCAGCCCAATTCCCACTCCTGTGCTCCGGGCTCTTCCCAGGTCATTATCCCCAGCTTTGGTCATAACAAGTATGAAAAGCATCTCTTTATTACATGATACACAAGAACCTCTACTTCAAAACCACAATTATATCTTCAAAATTAGTTTGAGTCACACCCCAAGAATCTACAGCTCATTCTCCTCCTCCTGGAGATGTGACCAAGGCAGTAACAGTGCAGGGCCTGCTGACACTCTGTGCTGTCCTCAGACTAAAATATACTCTCTAATGATATCAATTCTATAATTGTGGTATTCAGATTTAAATAGTTCTTTTTAAAACATAAAATTATCCCCTTTTTTCCTGGCAGTTGCCAGGCTGCTGCTCTTGCAGCACAGTAATTACCTCTTTCAAGCCTACAGCAAGTGGCATAATTGACTTCAATTGGCTGCTCAGTCTGAGATCTGCCACTGACACCAGGAAGATGTTTCAATTTATTTCAATTTATTTAATTTATTAAAACCAGAGGGTGGCAGGACAACTTAAAACCTCTCTATAAAGTTCTGTTAAAAATGTCATTCAGCCATAAAATTCATCCCACATTTATGTCGTGACAGTTATTGTTCCTGGAGTTCACCTCAAAAAAAAAAAAAAAAAAAAAAAAGTGTTAAAAACCCAAGCATTGGTTCGTATTTTGAATTTCCTTACCAGTGTCTTCCTCAGTGTAACTCTTGAAACAAACTTTCATTGGAGTTACTGACAAGGTTATTTCTTCCTGACTGGTTGGGAAGTGAACCATCACATCAGCCAGCAGCCTATAAAATGTCATTCAACATTAAAATAATTCTATCACTATTTAGCATTTGTTACATTAGAAAATAAAACTCAAAAAATATTTCAGTGTTTGTTACCTGGAGTGGACTTTAAGAATGTTTGGACACATGTGCTTTGCAAAAACAGCCTGCAAGGGATCACACTGCTGAAATGTCAGGTTATAGGTTTTTACAACACCTGAGTATAAAGGAAATGAACAAAAATCAATGCTGGGCGCTAATTTTAGGTTGTTTTGTTTTGTTTTGTTTTTAAGAATTAATTGTTCAATAGAGGAAGTAACCAAGTGACTTAGTCCAGCTACATGGAAACAACACCACAAACTGGAAATGGAATCCCCCTGCCATTTCAGACTCCCTCCATCCTATTGGTTGTGCCTGGACAGCATCCCAGCCTTTTCAGGATCCACAAGAAACACATGAACAGCAACAAATGCAGGGGGGAAAAGGCCTCAGTAATTAACTGGTAAAATAACATAAATGGGAGTGAAATGCAGAAGACAAACCCTGCAGATCTCTGCATTTCTGGGTAAGGATGTGCTAAGGGAGCTCAGTTGTCTGCAGACCTAATTCAATTTATTATCCAAAAATCAGTAACCCCAACTGGATTATTGATAATGTAAACCACTGCCTCCAGCACAGCACAGCTGTGTGGGGGGAGATGATGTTTATTTAGGAATTTTGCAAAGACTGATGCTGATGAACACTCCCAGTCCTGCTGGGCTGAAGAGAGATCTGCTCCTGTGTTGATAATGGCATTAAATGTTGTGGTTTTAAACTGTTTTTCCGTGAAGTCACTTCCCTGTGACCTTACCGTGCCTGCAGAGGAGCTGAAAGGTGATGTGGTGGTCACTGGGGTTGGTGGAGATGCTGCATTTCTCTACATTCCTTTCCAGCACATTTACACATCTAAACACAGGCAGAACTGACTGCAAAAAAAAAGAGAAATCAGTGCAGAGGTTACCCCCTGAGCAGCTTTGCAATAAATACAATTTCCCTGGTTTTGTACCCTGATTTATCTCAAGCTGCTGCTCTTAAGTCTTCTCCGAACTGCTCTGGGGACACTGGGAGAGCCCAGGCTGATCCTCACCTACTATAATTTCAGCTGGAAATTGGGTTAATTTGCTGCTGTGTGTAACAACTCATTAAAATGTACCTTAATTATCAATTTACAGGGGAGGGATAACTGCTTTTCCTTCTGACAGGGTTGGGACACAGCTGTCCAGCAGTAATGTTGGAAAAACATGGATGACAAGAACACACAGGCATATGCTGACCTCGAGGAATTCACTGATCTTAAGGCAAGCTGCAAATGGAATCACAGAGTCATTAGGGTTGGAAAAGACCTCCAACATCACTGAATCCAACCACTGATGGAATAGAAGTAGAATAATTTATTAACTCAAAACTATCTCATATTGAGCCTTTAAAAAAAAGCCCCCTCTGGGCTTCAGTACCACCAGCAAACCTGGAAATTTACATCTCAATATGATTAAAAAATATAAAAATATGTATTTTAAAATAGTTTATAATAGAGTTACCCAAACACCCAGAGCTCAGCTTGTGTTTGAGGCATTTGAGGGACATGATCCATACAAATGAGCAAAGACACCACTCACACCTCAAAAACTCTTCATGTATAAAACCAAATAATCTCCACTTGTGATTTTCCACTGAGTCAAGGAGAGCTGATCACTTTTAACTAAGAAACCTCTGGAGAAAACACTAATTCTGTTGGAAATGGCGTTTGATTAATCAGAGGCATTAACGGATGTGTTCTTCCTGTTGAATCACAACAGTACAAAACATGTTGTTTTTAGAGGCAGCTTCTGTGTGGTACAAAACCCAAACCTTGTGACCTGTGACAACAGAACTGAACCTCGTGGCACTAATCAGGATGTCCTGGACAACAACAAATCAAAGGATCTTAGGGCAGAGTAGGAACGAAATCTTCCACAAGGGAATCTGCATAATTACAATCACAGAAAATATGGCATTTGTCCATATTGAAAGTGGACGGAGCTGAGAATGTGAAGGGTTGAAAGGTACCTGTAGGAAAACACAATATCCAACAGTATAAATACTGGGTTTATGATAAAGGTTTTTAAGTTAGGATAAATCAAGTTCACTTACACCTTTTTCTACGGGGTCAAACCAAAATTCATCACTAATCCGTGCTATGGCATGTATTGCTTTTCCAAACACTGCCAGGGAAAGAAAACACTGCTATATGCATCCTAAATTAAAATAAAAAGGTGACACTGCACTTTCTCCAGAATAATTCAAGAGGAAACATTACAAATTTCTTATACATTTGAAAGAAAACGGATGGTGGAAAATGTTTTTTTCTTTCAATTAAAATTTTCATTATCCACACCCTTAATGTTTTGGAAAGCTGCCTCTTATGAAGCACCTCAAATGTCGTGTGTCCCTTTGCAGCACCTGGTGTCACCACAAATTAATTCAATCAGACAAAACTCCACCACCAGAGTTAAAAACGACATTTAGCAGAAGTCTGAGAAGCAACGGGACATCTGGAGAGATGGAACCCTAAGAAAAACAGCGGAACCCAGCAGAGGGCCTTGGGATTTGCTTCTGGCAGTGACAGAGCAGCTTTTTCCACAGAATGCCGCACCCAGGAGTCCAGCTGTGCCTCTGGAGGTGCACAGGCGGACAGCAGCCAGGCCACGGACCCCCCAAATCCTGCACATGTGAGCAAGCCCCAGATGTGCACATCCCACAGTGCCCGACCCCGCTGGGATGAGGGAGATGCGGATCCCCCGCTCTGCTCCAGGGCTCATGTTCCGCTCGGGGCCACCCCTGAGGGCAGCGGGGGGTGCCGCGTTCCCGGTGTCCCGCACCAATCCCCGCGTGTCCCGAGCTCCCCGGGCTCCCCGGGGCTTCCCGGGGTCCCGGTACCTCGGAGCTGCGGCCCCCCGATCACGCACTTCATGGCCGCCCCCCCACTCCCCTCACGGCCGCGGAGGGCGGGAAACGCCGCGGGGGCGGGGCCGGCACCGCGCGGAGCCCCGGATGTGCAGCCCGGGGAGTGGGGAGCGGCGGGGTTGCGGCGTTATTGTAGAATTGTGGGTTATCCCGAGTTACGCGCAGGAGTCATCGATCCAGCCCCTGGCCCTGCACAGACACCCCAACAATCCCACCCTGTGCATCCCTGGGAGCGCTGTCCAAAAGCCCCTGGAGCTCTGGCAGCCTCGGAGCTGTGCCCATTCCCTGGGGAGCCTGGGAAGTGCCCAGCAACCTCTGGGGGAAGAACCTTTCCCTGATAGCCAACCTAAATCCCCCTGACACAGCTCCAGCCGTTCCCTGGGTGCTGTCCCTGCTCACAGAGCAGAGATCGGAGCTGCCACTGCGCTACCCTCAGAAACAGCCAGGAAACGCCCCCGACCCAAAGGAAGAGAAGGGCTGAGCATGGCCCTAATTAGCCAGAGAGGCGAGAGAATCATTACCAATACAATACTAATTAATAAGAGAACTATATGACTTGTAGCCGAATAACACCAATTCCTTTGTTTCCTAAAATGCTTTAATAGTAAAAAGTTTTGGCAGCTGGGTGCTTGGTTTGTGGGACACCACGGAGCACCCAGGCTTGCGCAACTCTGAAATAAATAATCAGTGCTCTCTGTCTCTCTCAAGTCTCATTATCGGCTCGATTTGCGGACAACTCTCATTTCACATGTGTAAAACCCCAGCCAGCAGGAACACGGTACGGACGCGTTCGGGGCTGTGTTGTCCCTTCGCAGGCGCCGTAGCGGGGGCGGTGCCGGGCGGGTTCCGGGAGGGCCGGAGCGGAGCGGGCGCGATGGTGAGAGCGGGGGGACCCCGGGACAGCTCCGGACCCCCACCCGGGACGCCTTCGGGACATCCCGGATACACCGGGACCCCCGGCACGGCCACAGGAGCCGGGCCCGACCCAGTCGAGCCAAGGGAGAGCGGGCGGGAGGGCGGTCTCCAGCTGAGGCGAGGCCCCCAGGGGGTGAAGGCCGGGCCGTGACTGTAGGAGCCCCGGTTATAATTTGTATTAATTTTATCGTAATCGCATTAATTTTTTTTTATTTTATTTAACGCTTCTTTCATAACATCGACAATT
Source organism: Picathartes gymnocephalus (assembly GCA_013390045.1). Classification (NCBI taxonomy): domain Eukaryota; kingdom Metazoa; phylum Chordata; class Aves; order Passeriformes; family Picathartidae; genus Picathartes; species Picathartes gymnocephalus. The sequence continues at coordinate 210,669 of WEKY01008187.1, forward strand.
CATTAATTATTATTTGCCCGTTCATTTGGCTGTGTTTTCTCTTCTGTTGCTTCCTCTCGTTTAACATTGATCATGTTCCGCCCTGTTTCTCATCCCCTGCAATCAACTCCTTCATTCCAATCAGGCTGGGCACAGAGTAAGTTCCTCCTTGGCTGTCGCTAACACCCGTGGTAAGGGCTCGTTCGTGTTACTCCGTGGCACTGGCAGGTGGCTCAGATGAATTTAGGGGCTGCTGGACAATCCACGCTCCAGATCACACCCAAATTCCTGGTAAAATCCAGGTGTTTTATCATTCTCTGCCACTGCTTTATGCTGCAGATACCTGTGGTGGTTGAACATCCTGCAGTGCTGTTCATTTGGTTTGGTTACTGCAGCTTGCCAAGCTTTTCTACAATGAATGGGAGCTGAAATGGGATTTTTGGGGAAATGTGGGGCTGACATTGTCAGCAAAGGGGGTGTCTGTGCTGAGTGCACACACTGCTGGCTCGGTGGGATGTGGAAGTGGCAGGATAATTTTATTAAACATCAAATTCATAACTAGTACTGCACATTTAAGTCCCTTAGGCAGCAGTAATACAATCTACCTATTGCCACTTATTAATCAAAATCACTGTTACCGATTTGTTACTCTTCAAAGACCATAAAAAATGTCTTTTTTCTGCCTCTCCTGGTTTAGTTTTAAATTGGTCACTCATTGATTAAAAAGCTTTTGTATTGCTTTACCAATACTTTCAACCATCTGTCTCCACGTGGCTTTGATAGTGGCACTGAGATGTTCTTAATCTAAAAAAAAACCAACTCCAAACCAGTCAAAAATACCACCCAAGTTCCCTCTGCCTTTTTGTTAGCCTGAAGGTAACTGCATGGCCTAAAAATACATGAAAAAAAAAATCTTTAAAAATGCAATTTCCTAGCCTAGTTGTATTTGTTTATAGAAATAAATCTGGGCCGTGCCCTTTACAAACACATTTGAGGGTGTCATTTTAGGAACTGCCTCGCTAACATGAAGTGAAAGATAAAAATCTCTTTAATATTCTTTGAGTTCCCTGGGCTGAGTGTCTCCAGATCCAGGGTTTTCCCAGTGCAGTGCCATAACATCCCCTGCTTTATAAAGCTTCTCATTCCCTTTTTGCATCATTAATTTACCCTGTGTTGCTCACATTATTGCTTCATTTGCAGATTTAAAGCCTGTGCTGTTAAGCCATGGCCTTACATCATCTCAGTCCTTAAATTTTGAAGCCCCCACTATATTTTTATTCTGGGATTTGAAACTATAAATGTATAGAAGTGGTAACAGGAACACTCTGTGCAGTGACCTGGATCGGTTTCTCTGCAGTGCCCTGTTTGTATTTTGTTGTTATTTTTTAGCTTTATTCAATTTTTCAGTGGTTTCTACAATGAACATGCTTCCTTTTCTGGTCAGCTATTAACACATGCTGCAAATCTGCTGCTTTTTAAAAACCTTTTGGTTTTGTTTTTTTTTTAATAAGGGGAGAGAAACTTGGATGAAGGGGTTTTTTTAAGAGAAGTGGCTGCAGTTTAGCAAGGTCATGTGCTAGAGAGAAAAAACAGTGGGATAGTTTATGGCAGCTCCCAAATTTGTGTAAAATACATCAGGTGATACAACAGGAATGTGTTTTCTTGCACTGTTGGCTTTCAGCAACGAAACACAAATAATTCTGTAGACCTGTGTTTGTAAAGCCCCCTCTGCTCAGGGTCTGGCAAAGACCTTTGTTTTCCATGGATGAGATCAATATTCCATCACCATTCCATCCTTACGTTAGCAGCTTTTAGGTGGAAATGCAAAGCTGTGGCTCTGCAGGGGACACTGCATTGCTGGCTGTGCCCTAACCCGTGTCTGTCACCCTCTGTCCCCTCCTGCCCCTGAAGTTGGTGCTGGTGCTGGGAGACCTCCACATCCCCCATCGCTGCAACAGCCTCCCGGCCAAGTTCAAAAAGCTGCTGGTGCCTGGCAAGATCCAACACATCCTGTGCACGGGGAACCTCTGCACCAAGGACACCTATGACTACCTCAAGACCCTGGCTGGGGATGTTCATGTTGTCAGAGGGGACTTCGATGAGGTAGTGTTCATTTTTTGGGGGTATCTTTTACATTTTTTACATTTGGAGTTCATTCGAGTGAAAATAGTGAAATGAGTTCTTGAGCGCTCCCCTTCTTGGTGTTGCATAGGGTTGGGTTTAAATATAAATCTGTCTAATCTGGGTTTGGTTTATTTTTCTTTATTTTTAGAACCTGAATTATCCTGAACAGAAAGTTGTGACTGTTGGACAGTTCAAAATTGGGCTGATTCATGGCCATCAGGTGATCCCCTGGGGTGACATGGCCAGCCTGGCTCTGCTCCAGAGGCAGTTTGATGTGGACATCCTCATTTCAGGACACACACACAAATTCGAGGCGTTTGAACACGAAAACAAATTCTATATCAACCCAGGATCAGCTACAGGAGCCTACCATGCCTTAGAGAAGTAAGTGAATATTGGGGGG